>JANVCC010000319.1:9151253-9228730 GCA_025345505.1 Todiramphus chloris collaris
CCCCATATATCTGGTTATTTCCTCTGTATTATTTGTTGCATGCAATTCCAAGTGACAATTTTCAGTTTCAGTTCCAAATTGACAGTGAAATACAGGAGGTAAAAGATGCAGTCTGATACACCATTTTGAGCAAAAGAATGGAGAAAAGGGGAACATACTGCTTTGGTTCTTAGTCATTGTAACACCGTAACATGGTACGTGCTCATCAAATACCATTTATTCTAAAAAAGGCTCTCAGTGCAGTCTGTCAAATAGTTGTTAAAAATATTAGACTTGTGACTTTAATAAACTTCTATTTTGTGACAAATCCAGTAGGTGTAAATACTTTAAAGGGTGTTACTGCTGCAGAGTGGAATAAATCTGCAGCTACATTTCTTTCCTGTGTCTCTGTTAGTTGGTAATTTACATGGACCGCTGTGAAAAATAAGGTAGGCTATTAATAACTCAGTACATGCCTCGTTGCCAAAAAAAAGGATTTGGAATTATTTACTGCCGTGCATTCAGAGATTATATTTCAGTGCAATGTAATAAAGATGCAGCATGTTTAAATGTGTATATTTTCATTTATTATCAAACTTGTCATGAAGGGGTAATGAACAAATCAGATTTTTTTGTGTAGTTTGGAAGCAAGTTCATTTTAAGATGCTTCTAACTTTAAGAAATGCCAGGGCTGTTCCTTTCTCAGGGGTCAGACTGGCAGAAGAAGAAAGGAGTGTGTTTTGTGGGATGGATGCAATTCTTAGTGACGCTCTGTGTTGGCAGTGCGGTGGAGCGGGTGAAATACGGGTAGCCCTGAGATGCAGCATGCAGAAGCACTCTGCTTCCGTGATGGTTTTCCAGGGCTGTCAACTCTGCGATACTCAGGTCTCTGTGATACTCACACCTCGGACTGCTACAAGCGTGGCATCAGAATTGGTTTGAAACTTCTTTCCGTCTCCGCAGCCCAGCCCTGAGCTGGTACCTTAGCAGCACTTGCGGGAGCCTGCCTCCCTTTCCACCTACAGCTACTGGCCCTGGGCGGCTGGGGCCGGGGCAGGGAAGCCCTTCCCCTCCTGCCTCTGAAAAGGGCCGTGTGGGATGCTAACAAAACCTGGTGGGAAGGGACACTGCCAGGCCAAGGTGCCGCTTCTGGGCCTGTCGGTGGGCTCCTCGCGGTCGCTGTCTGCGTAGGGCCGCTCCCCTGACTCTGCAGGGGGGCATGAGGGTCTGCATCCCTCGTGCTTTATGGTACAGGTCCCTTCACTTGGTTGCAGGGGTCCCCATAGAGCAGGGAGGGTGGCAAGCTGTGTGGCATGGCCACAGCAGCAGCCGTGGTTGCTGCGTGCAGGGCAGCGCGCCAGCACAGGGCTCGCTGGGCAGAAACAGCCTGGCAGATGTATATTTTATTTCTTTTTTTTTTTGTCCTTTACAGCATATCGTTTTTAGTGATCTCTAATAATGCATTTGTCTGCCCCAGTTCGGGAGCACTGCTTCCTGGTCCCTGTAAGTGAATGCCTCCTGGCCTGCCGCGTTGCAAAGTTAAGCTGTGGTTCCAGCTGTGTGTTCACATGTTTAATGAAGGTTTTCTTTCTTTGTTTGGTGCAGGGCCGTATCTGCAGAAAAGCTGGCAAATCAAAAAAGTCATTCAGTCGAAAGGAAGCTGAAGCAACATTTAAGAGTTTGGTGAAGACCCATGAAAAATATGGGTGGGTCACCCCACCTGTCTCTGATGGCTGATGTTAGCAAGCTGCACTTGACAAAAATGCTGAATAAAAAGTACTGTGACATCTCCTCAGTGCTGTACACCACCCATCCTTTTCTACTTCAGCTTCAGTTACATACCATGAATGTCAAGGAGACATCTAAGTTATTTATGAACAGATGTGTTTACAGAGGGAGAGAAAAAAAAATTGCTGTGTAGGATTATATTTCAAGACTGGAGAATGGTCATCGTCGAAGTCACGTGAGCGGATGCTGAGATTGCGTCATGTGCCCCCATACAGCCCACATTGTCTTCAGCTTCTTTCCATGACAGCAGCACCAAACAGCAGTACTGGGAAGCCTCTCCATTACTGCTCAGTTCATGTAAATGTAAATGAAACAGTTAATATTTAATAGGGAAGCAGTGCATTGCAGGTACATGTTTGCTGTGCTGTTTATCTTTGTCTCCTAGCAGGTCAACATAACTTGAAGATTTGTCTTATGTGGAACTGTGGTCTGCTGTGACTAAATTTAGACCTCATTTGTGCTCTATATATGACCTTTAATTCATAAATGAAACCAGAATTAAAATGCTGAAAGGTCCTAGTGTTGAAAAATTATTAAGTGGAATCACCCAACCGGTTACAATGTGCTATCTGTGCTGATATTGTGATGTGCTGTGGAGAAATAAACCAGTGCAGTTAGCTGAAGGTTAGGTGGTTTTTTTAACACATCCACACCAGGGCTTGGAGCGGTTGGTCGGTGGTAGCAGAACCATTACCCTGCCAGTACCTTCTGCGGTAGCATGTGGCCTGTCAGTTCTTCAGAATGGCAAAGCAATGAATGGAAACGGACAAAGCAATCTTAAAAAAAAGTATCTGCTTAATTTTAAAATAATATGCCAATAACAAAGTAAAAATTTTCAAGGCGAATGGAACATGGTTTGTAAGATGATTTGCATGACTGGAATTTTCTTTTTTTATTTTCACTCAATAGGCATTGTATGTACGTAGAGCCCAGTATCTGAGAAAACCCACTGATGTATATAAATGTCCTATTATTTAATCATTAAGATTTACGTTTTCTGGTAAACAAAATGAAAAAAACCCTACTTTCTAAGGGACTCCATAAAAGCTGAAGGTAATGTTTAGAATGGTTTAAGAAAAGCATTAAAAAGTGTGGATTCCGAATGGAAAATCGTATTGGACACATGCTGAATAAAATCACCAGTATCATTTCTGTTGCCTCAGGAATTCAATCATTTTGACCAATATTTGTATTCAAAGTAATAGGTTTTCTACTGTGAAATTCTAGCCATCTTATAGATATGTCTGTTGTGGTGATACTTTAATTGAAAGAAGGACAGTATCAACTGTAAGACTAATCTGGAGGAGGGAAAGAGTTATGTCGTTGAAAAAACTTTCTATTCTGTGGCTAACACAAGACCAAATCAAAATGGTTGACCAGTTTCTCTTTGTATTACATCAACAGCGGACGCTGTACAGAGAGTTTTGGGGGTTGAATTTAATTTAAAACTGTACACAGTGGAGAGGAAGAAGAAGAGTAATGAAGGACAGAGGAGTTTGAATGCAAGCAAAGAAGCAGCACAGCAGATATTTGTGCAGAAACACCGCTCAGTTTATCTATAGCTGCTCTGCCAGTGTAGCAGTTTTTCAGCGAGGTAGAGAGGAAAATAATCAAAGCCTTCACCAAAATGGTTATGCAGGTCAGAGCCACTCAGAGTGGTGGCCAGGGCTGGTTTCCTGCACTTCTCCTCATCTCCACCAGCTGCCTTGTTCTCTTTCTTCTCCCACCGTTTGTTACCTGCCTGGTGTGCCTTATCTCTGTTAGAAATGGAAGTGCTTCATACCACAAACCTGCACAGAACGTGCTGTGATTTCTCTCGCCCCACTTTGTACTGGGAGAGGGTGCTCTAATCAGTGTATATATACTTTCCCCCTCGAACTGTGTATCAATTCTGTGCATCCAGCAGCAGAATGTGTCTTTTGAGTGAGAAATATAATTTCAGGTAATTTATTTACTCAAGTTTTATAAACGTTTTCGTGCTGTTCTTTATGAAAGAGGAAACTAATATGTTTAGTTAGGCAACAAATTATTTGCATTCCCTTGTGGGAGTCCTTGAGAACATATAGAAGGATCTAGCACTGGAAAGCATAAGGTTTGTTACTTCCCTTCAGAAAAGCTCTTCCCTCATCAGCACTGTAAAATTATGTTAAGAGCAGTGTGAAGTGTGGTAAGCCTTTGGGGGGGATTAATTCTTTCTCTGCTGTTTTTTAACCTGCCTCTTTTTTCTGTCAGTGTGTTATTTTAAATCTTCCTGAGAACCGTATCTTTAATATTTAATTAAAGGGTTAGCTAAAAGGAACGTGGTGGGTGGATTGCTACCACTTCCCTCAAACCTACTTATTATGTGTCTTCTTAAGTGTGCTTTAAATAGTTATAGCAAACATCATTGCTAAAAATCACAGTTACTTTCTGGCTGTAGGAGGTTCTCTGTATCACTCACAGTCTTGGAGCAGTAGGAGAGGCACATAAAAAAATCTGGAGTGCTCTGAAGCTGTAGCATACGGGGAGCAGGGTGTATGTGATAAGCTGTAGCAACAAATCGTGCAAGGAAGAAAGAAGGAAAAGTACACTGCATGAACTAGGGCAGCTGCACCAAAAATAAGACTGTTCTATTGAAGAAACAGATTATAGCAGGAGTAGCCTGTGCTGGGGGAGAGGCAGGGAAAAGGGGACAGCAGGGAGCACAGAAGCATTGCGCTTCTGACCGGGGAAAAAGGGAGTTGGCCGGGGATGCAGTTAAGTAAGAGATTTAGGAAGAGGGTTGATCTTTTTTGGGGAAAATCAGTTCATGCTTTTTGTCTTTCTCTATGGTAGACAGTTTCTATTATCTCTGCAACAGACAAACCTAAAAAAAGTGAATGAGAAAACTGGGAAAGGAAAGGTGCGTGAGAGGAAGGAAGAGGGCAAGACCTGAGAGAGAGAGCAGTATGGGCTGGAGAGAATATAACTGGGCAGCTAAAACACAGGATTAAAAAAGCCCTGTGATGGAAGGGTATAAAACAAGGGATGAAAGGACAACAGCACAGTACCAGAAAAAGCAACAAGGCTGAAGGGCAGCCGTTTAGATCTGACCTACTGCAGGAGCTGGTTGCACAGCTGCTCCAGGTGCCTCTCTCTTGAGGGAGCTTCAGTTAAAAAGAGCCTATAATGTCCTTTTTAGTTTGTATCCTAGAAAGTTACATGTGCTTTCTCCTTATTCTGACCTCCCTCTGGCAGCTGAGAAGGGTAGTAAGATTTAGAGCTGTGATGTAGAACTCAAATCAGGCCATCACCTCACTTCTATTCGGAGGAATAAAGCCAGGTGGCATTTCCAGACCTTAAACTGAAGGAGGCCAGAATCAAAATAGATTGGACAGTTACCTGCTTTGTCAAAATGACTCATTTTCAAAGAAGTGGGAGGATTTATTTGTTTTTTTCAAACAGTAAACATCAGTACCTCCCTTTATCCAGTCAGAAATCTCCTTAGGACTTCTTGTAAAACTTGCAGTCAACACAGGTCCTGCAGCTCTCACCAGACCCATTTTATCAGGAATATTATTTTCCATCTGCTGTCCACAGAACAGATTATGAATTTGAAATCGGCATCTGAGGAGGTGTGAAGTTGTATTAGGAAACTGCTTCCTGTCCTTTTTAGAATATGTTCTTTCGGAGAACTTTCTTTGAGTCTAAAAAAGCTGCTTGGCTGAATACAGGTACTGAATGAAAAACGCTTATGATAAAGGAAGCAAGCTGTCTCTGGATAACTAAATACTGAAAGATCACCACAAGGGACAGAGATGATGGTTTGGATGGCAGTGTATTTCTGTGTCATTAGAAACTGGTCCTAAAAAGCTCATAAATCAAAAACTCGGCAGTCAAAGACCTCGAACTTGCCTTGTTTTCTTTCCCGAAGGCAGCATGTCTCCATTTCCAGGCTAAACTTCAGTCTCAAGTCCAAAGAAAGATAACAGGTATGATCTGTTTATTTGGTGCTATCAAACTGGCTTATATAAAAAAAGACTCACTTCATTCTCCTTGTGCAAAGCGGTACAGAAGAGCCTAAAATGGAGCTTCTTGAATAAATAGCAGGGTTGGATCAAAGCCTTGCGAGTGTAACAAACACACGGGATGTGCCTGTGTAATAAATACACTTTTAGAAAACTCATTTAGAAAGACATTGAGAATCACAGCTGCCAAGCTGTGATCTCTGTGATGGCCCATGCTCTGATGTGTATGTACTTTCTATTTCACAGGAATGCAGGAGAGAGAAATTGATTCTTGATAGGCTGAGTGTACAGAGAAAATACTGGAGAATGAGTTGGCATTTGGGATTTAAATCTCAGGGTTTTCTTTCTCACATTTTACTCTTTTTTTTTTTTTTTCTTTCTTCAAGATTTTCAGGCGCAGACATGGAGCCATTGTGTCCTCGTTTTACACAAACATGGCCAGTGTGGTTATTCCGTACAGGACTCCAATGAGGTGGTAGATCATGAGCACACTTCTTGTTGATGAAGTTTTTAGAGGACAGCTGTCCTCCAGCTGAATGCCTGGGTGTGGAGCTTGGCTGATGTTCCGAGAAGTTAGTTTTTAGCGCTACACGGGCAGACACGATGCATGCCTAGGCCTCTGAAAGCTTGGCTGAAATTACACGGGGAAGCATTTGCAGAGTCAATGTGAAAGGTTTATCTCTTCCACGCAGTAGGTAACTTCTGGTGACGGGGTTTCTCTCAAACTGCACTATGAACTACACAAAGAAAACTAGTTTTCCAGTTACATATCCCTTCCTTGACAAGTAACAATCTGTATTAGTCTGCTATAGGTATCACATTTCAGAAGGTGACGGTCAGTAGATGTGCTGAAGAACAACTCCTGGGCAGGTATCTCCTCCAGCCTTCCCAGTGCACTCCTGGGGGGAAGATGCAGCCCTGATCTAAGTGAACGAGAGCCCGAGAGGGCTGTGCACATGCTCTGAGAGCGGGCACTGCCCTGCACAGTGTCAGCTGAGGGAAGCTGCAGGCAGCAAACCTCTGAGCTTACCAAGGCAATGTGTGTCCTATCTTGCATTCACATACTGAGCTTGCAAACTTTTTACAGAGGTGTGTATTACTTGGAGTCAAAGGGTTCAGTACATCTCTGACCTGAGTTCAGATTTGCAGAGCAGATGGGTTACTAAATATGCACCGAGGTTTTTGTGCAAGTTAGTGACACATTCAAAGTTTTGCTCTGCTCACTCTGTAGAATAAAGTGGCTGTCAAACTAGGTCTGAGGACAAGTTAGTTGAAAGTGAGTCATCTGCTATTATCAGCCCAACTGCACTGGAGAGGTGGTTTCGTTTGTACATGGAAGGTAGATAGAGGTGAGGCACTGCAGCACGAGCAGCCAGAAGTTCTAAAGGCAGAGCTTGCTTCTCTGTTCCCCCTCCCGTGTATTACTGGCTACTTAGTTGGATCCTCTTAAGTACATTGCACTGCTTTGTAAATTTTACCCCCTTCATATCACTTCAAAGTTTTACTGATATGCTAAGGAAACCTTAAAACAAGTGATGTAAATTTGCATTTAAAGTCTGCATTTCAATCTAGAAGCATGAAATGCCATGCTGACGCCTGTCAAATTTCACCAGCAGCTTCCTCACACTAGTAAGTCTTGGACAAATCAGTGATGACGGTAGCTAACACAAAAATAGAAACTCCTATTTGGATGTTTGACTTAGTCTTCTCCCTGAGTGCTTTGTCTTTCAGTTTGATTGACTTCAGAGGAGAACATCAAACTAACAGCAGTGAAACTATCATAGTGTTTATTTATAGCAGTTCTTTTTGTTCTTGTTGCTAAATAAGGTGGCAATAAATATTCATTGCAGTTGTGTTTCACCAAATGGGAATTCAGAGATAACTCCTCACACTCTGAAAACTTTGCATTTTATAGTTTGCCACCACACTTAGCATTCGTTATCTTTTGCTGTCAAATATTCTTGTGTTTTCTTATTCCATGACCTCATGTTTTAAATTATTTCTGGTTTACTAGCAGAAATATTTGTAGTATGTTGCTGGTCCTCTTCGCAAAATCAGTGGCACATAATTTCACCAAATCTAGTTGTCTGTGTGATTTACAGCAGTTCTTCACTTGCCAGTTGCATTAACAAGATCTGTAGACTTTTTATAAAGACTCTCCTCTGAAGTTCCTCAACAAAACCACAACTCAGCGTGTGTCTTGGAAAGGAAAGCAGACCATCCCTAAGAGAAATTTAAACCGTTTCTTCATTTTTGCCAACATGGTTTAGTTCTGAAAATGTGTAACAATACAATCACAGGGGATGCCTTATACTGGATGAGATTGTTCTTATTATTTAAATATTACATAATTTTATCATGTATTAATAGAATGTATGATGATCCCACCAAATTGGGTGGAGTGATTGATATCCTGGAAGGCAGGGCTCACATTCAGAGGGACCTGGACAAGCCAAAGGAATGGGCCAACGGGAACTTCATGACGTTTGGCATTGAGAGGTGCTAAGTCCTGTACCTTGAGTGGAGCCACCCGACTCATCAGTGCAGACTGGGGGCTGTACAGCTAGCTTGCAGCTCTTCAGGAAAGGACTTGGAGGCCCAGCTGGACAGCAGATTTACAAGGGACCCACAGTGTGTCCCTGTCTTCATAAAGACTAGCCACATCCTGGGCTGCACTGGCAAAAGCACAACCAGCTGGCCAAGGACCGCTATTCTTTTCTTCTGTCACTTGTGAGTTGACATCTAGAGTATTCTGTCCAGTATTTGCCTGTCAGAACACATCATCTTTTGACAAATTGGAGGGAGTCCAGTGTAGGGGCACCAAGAAGATTAGGGGTCTGGAGATGGTGGTGTGCAGGAAGAGGCTATGAGAGAGCAGCTTCCACTCAGTCTGGAAAGAGAGGCCTGAGAGGGGCTGACTGCATTCTTCTACTGCTAGAAAGGGATTACAGTGAAGATGGAGCCACACTCTTCTCTGAGATGAAGAGACAAAGAGCAAGAGGCGGCAGACACAAGTTGCAGCAAGCAAGGTCCCAGAAGGACATGGGGAAGAACGTCTTCACCATGTGAACAAGCCAGCACTAGAGTAAGTTGCCCAGAAATAATGGCCTCTCCATCATGGGAGATTTTAGGTACTCAACTTGGTAACGGCCTGAGTGGCCTGATCCAGCTTTGAAGTTAGCCCTGCTTGAAGCAGGAGTTTGGACTAAAGATCTCTCTAGGTCTCTTCCAAACTGAATGTTTCTATGATTCTATGATATTATTTGTATTAGCAATTTTGCTACTCAGAGGTATTGGGAAAACAAATTTCATGGACAAAAATACGCCTGTGAAGCTCTACCTGATTCATAAAGCTGCTGACCTCCAGGAAGGGCCAGCTGATCATGACCCTGTACTTGGTGTAAAGTACCCGCTTCCAAGCACCCTGTGCTCTGACTTAACTGCATGGAGGTAGGTGTATGAAGTTGTGCAAACACCCACTGAAGTATTATATAGCATATGTAATACTTCATATATACAGTATAATTAGCATATCCACACTAAAATATTTGCATGCACATGCGAGCTACCAATCCACTCTTACAAATATTTTCCATGTCGATAGGTGTCTTGAGAGAAATTTTAATTCTGTTTTCTCTAAAGGAATTTAACAGGTTTTTCATGTTGTCCATTTCCCTCCAATACAAGACTGGAGAATACTTCCCTCAGTAGAGAGCACAGAAAGGAAACGGCCAAAACAAGCCTGAAGTTTACAGGTGGGATCTTCTGCAGGACATTTCTCTACATTCTGGAAAGCAGGTCCCTGTAACTGGAGCTGTCTCACATTGCAAGGCTTTCATGACTGCTGAGGTGAGCTACTCTTGAATTGCTAGGGCCCATCTTGCCCTGGTCTTACCTGCATCCTCTAAACATCCTGCAAATTAATGTCTGAGTGGAAAAGGATTTTGGTGGCATTTCTGACAGGGTCTTTCACCTGGAATATGTCATGGTGCAGTTCATCTGCTTGCATTTGATGTCCCCATTCTGCTTCACAACAGATCCTAGTCTGGTCTTGTCCACCATGTATAGTCAGAGAGGGCCAGTGTAAGGTCCTGGATTTGTCTCTCCTTCTGTGCCCTCTGGTATGCTTTGAGTCACTGTTCCTGGACAGGAAAGCCTTCTCCGCACTTATTTTGACCACATTTCTGAAATAAAGTTGTGTTGTCAAGTACTCCTCCCACACAAGCCCAGTCAGAGCACTTGGAAAAACAAAAGGATGGAACAAAGGACTAATGTGTTCAAAGTGAGTAGCCCTAGAGCACAGCTGCTTATGGCAGCAGCGAATAGTGGCTGGTGCAGCTTGTTTGTCCTCTGAACCCAGCCAATGGAGTAACGCTGCAACTGTGGTTCCTCGGAACGCTCAGCATTGCAGGAGCAGTTGAGCTGCTTCCAGTGAGCACAAGCGGTGCCCAGCCTTTAGAGAGTCTCCTGCAAGCGAGGTGTATCTGTGGCGAGTTGCCTGGCACCTCTCCTCCATCACCCACCAGAAAAAAATCCGACTCTTGGCCTGTCCTTCTGCACAGTTACTGTACAGGCACTCAGTTATTCTTAATGTATAAGATATATACAGGAGAAGCTTGGACCTGAATCAAGACCCAAGCTGGAACAGACTTTCTGGTATTCTTTCCATCATAACACCCATAAGGCTTTCAAACCTGGAGCATAACCACATATACATCTTCTGCAGCATCTGGGATATAAATGACACATTTATCTCAAGGCCATTTCTGTGCCTTTTTTTTTTTTTCTGTGCTGGCAGTAATAAATTCAAAGGTTCCTGCCCATTGGAAGTAAACTGAAGAGAGAATGTATTTCTTGGCATGAATTTCACTGACAGATAACATGATCCACTTGCTGGTTGGAGCTAGAACTCTACAGCTCATGCACCAGCTCTCAGGAAAAGGCAGCTGGCCACTGCCCATGATACTGGTGGCACCCAAGCACAAATACAGGCTGGCCAATGAGTGGATTGAGAGCAGCCCTGAGGAGAAGGACATGGGGATGCTGGTTGACGAGAAGCTCAACGTGACCCAGCAGTGTTTGTTTCCAGACCAAAAAGCCAATCACATCCCGGGCTGCATCCAAAGAAGCATAGTCAGCAGGTCAAGAAAGGGGATGCTACCCCTCAGCTCTTGTGAGACCCCACCTGGTGCACTGAGTTCAGCGCTGGGGCCCCCAGCATGAGAAAGAGATGGACCTGCTCAAGCAGCTCCCCGGGAGGGCTGTGGCAATAACCGGGAGGTTGTAGCACCTCCCTTGTGAGGACAAGCTGAGAGAGTCGGGGTTGTTCAGCCCGGAGAAGGCTCCAGGGAGACCTTACAGCATCCTCCCAGTACTTAAAGGGGGCCTATTAGAAAGGTGGGGAGGGGCTCTTTGTCAGGGAATGTAGTGACAGGATGCGGGGTAACAGCTTCAAACTGAGAGAGGGAACATTTAACTTAGAGATTAGGAAGAAATTCTTCACCGTGAGGGTGTTGAGGCACTGGAACAGGTTGTCCAGAGAGGTTGTGGATGCCCCTTCCCTGGAAGTGTTCAAGGCCAGGTTGGATGGGGCCTTGAGCAGCTTGGTCTAGCGGAAGGTGTCCCTGTCTATGGCAGGGGTTTGGACTAGATGACGTTTAAAGGTCTCTTCCCACCCAAACCATTCTGTGATTCTATGATAAATTCTTTATGGAAAAAGTATAAATGTAACTAGGTGATACCAGGCTATGAGTGGTGAGGATCCTCCATGGTAAAGGTGGCAAAGGAGGAGTCAGGGACTGTCTCCACCAGTACAGCTGGTGATCATGAATTACTGTAGGTAGCCATGTTCCTGGAAGAACTTAACAAGTTCTTTGGAAGTAAAAGAAGCCAAAGTTATTGTAGTCTTCTGAAGAAGTTTCAGTTTATGCTGCTGATTTCTCTTGAAATCTTCTTTTGTCAGAGAACATCATAAATTGCTGTCAGTAAAGAAAGCCAAACTGGGAAGTATAAGATGTCAGGCTGTACCTAGAAATTTTGAAGACTACCAGGACATTCTTCTTCATACCTGTTTCTCCTACATTACTTCACATGCCCAGAGTGGCCATTCAGTTAAATACACCTTTCCACCTTCCTGGTGTGTTCCAGGAGACTGGGCACACAAGCGGATCATTCCCAAGGGGCCGTGTCACTGGCACTGCCATAGGCCAGGGTGGACTCCTTTCGAATGAACAGGCACCAGTGCTGGTAGGAGAGCAAGCACTCCTCAACGTGCTCAGCTAGCAGGCATCTGTAACTCGCGTGCCTTTGCAGAGCTGTACCTGGTTTGATATGGGCTCAGGTCAGTTTTGTGTGGTGTACCAACTGGAAAGAAAGTGGGAAGCTGCCACTGTAATAATTAAATTGGAGGGTGTGATTGGCACACACTAAACGAGCAGCTGTAAACCTTTGTGTGGTTTGATGTTGTGATCTTCTGGATGGGGGCAGCAGCAATAGCTATCTCCTGTTAGAGCTAAGGTATGAACCCAAGAGGAAACAGTCCTCCTTTGTAACAAGGTCTTTCCAGCTCTGTCACTGGCTTTAATTTTGAGAAATACATTCTCTCTTCAGGACACTTCCTCAAGTGATCGCTAATGTAACAGAGAAATTGAAGCAGCATTTTGTTTCCCAGTGCCTACATCCCTTTGTCCTCTAATGGTGATGCTGTAAAACAAATGATGAAAGCTTAAGTGTACTTGTTAACTCATGAGGTTAAACAGCTGGAGTATCCCGTTTCAACTGAACAGGGCAAAATACCAAAGGTATTTTAAATGTTTGGCCAGATTTTTCTCCATAGAAGAAAAAACTAGTAAAAGACTAGGACCTCCCTGTTTCCAATTAAAAAAAAGGACTTCAGAGGATCCTTAACTTCTTGCCAAGGCTAGGTTTACACTAAGGGAAAATGTCTTTTTTAAGCAGAGCCCTGCCCCCCCCCCCCACTGCGCATGGCTTCCAGCTCCCACAGACCTCTCCTGCCCCTGGCTCCCTCTTTCCAAATTTCCATGTATTTAATATCTTATGCAGATCATTAAAAGAGAAATTAATTTTTTAATATGCAATCTATATTCATTTATGCCTTATGTAATGCAGGTTTATATGGCTAGAATGTATAATGCAATATATGTACATGTGTCTAGGAAAATGGTTACATGCTATATCTAAAGCAATAATATGTATGAATATGTAATGATAGTAACATATGCATATACTACATGCTATGTTTTATATTCATATATAACAATGTACATATAAAGTACATAGTGCATGTAATATAATTTATAACATATAATAAGTATGGTATGTAAATAATAAGTAATCATCTAAGTAACACTTTACAATAGCATATTTAAAGTATAAAATAAACATAAGCATTTAACATACATTTAAATCAATAGAATTCTTTTAAGTATTCTATTTAATAAACACTGAATATAGAGTATGCATTAATATTTATGATGTGCTGTATACAATAACATAATCTAATTAACAGCTTTTCAGTATCAGGCTTATGTCCTTTCCAACCTCTGGAACACTCATCAAGTGTGCCATTTGGGTTTGGTACTGTTTTGTTGACCAGTTTAGTCTGGTACTTCCCATCCTCACAAGACTTTACCATGACTCCCAAGCCCAGAACTAGCTTGTCTTCAACACTGTCTGCAGAGACAGTTGCCATTAAGAAATGATGTAGCTTGCTAGCAGTGCCCTTAATTGCTCCCTTTAAGCACTCAAGAGATCAGCTCTTGTGGACATATTTCCCCCAGGAGCTGGAACCAGTAAGTGAATCAGTGCTTAAATTCATTGTTCACTCCTGGAAAGCCACTGGCTTAGGGCTATGTGTACACACGATGCCCCAGGTGCTTCTTTTTCTTTTCACATTGCATATTTGATCTTCACAATCCTTCTAACATTCCTCTCATCCACAGCCAGCTGCAATTTCTTCATTTGCTCATTATTCCAAATGCTGCCGGGTTCCTGTTTCTCCCAGCAGTCTGCCCCAGCCTCTGAATTTCTCCTCATGCTTATCCTTTGCCCTCCCACTTTGCATGCAGTTCATCACTCCCTGAAGCTTTCTCTCCCTTGCAGTGTCCCCAGAGACTCCAAGCTTATTTCACGTTCCTGCTAGGAAGCACAGAGCTGTTTGTGAATGGACACATCCTCATGAGAAGAAGCAGGCACGGCCTTTAAAAGCATGTTCGTAATCAGGCCAAACAAGCTTTTCTTGGAAGCCAGGAGAGCTCTGCAGGAGCTCACGTGGGAGGAACCTGCTTTTATCCAGCGTTTGCAATGGTTCCGCTCCCTGCCTCTGGGGAAGCACCGCTCGTGCACAGTGCCCCACTTCAGCATCCTGGGGCCCTGGAGACACATCCTGCCTCCTCCAGGGGTGCGGGGAGAGCGAGTTCCTGAACAGTCTGGTGGACAAAGTCACCCTGCTCTAAAGGGCGTCTCTATACCGAGGCCCTGTGGAGCTGTGATGGCAGGCCGCGCGCACCGCAGCTTCTCTGACAGGCTGCTCTGGGCTGTCTCGTACATACACTGTACAGGAGAGCCATTTGTTGTCGCTTCCACGCATCTTTCACACGTGAGGGGCAAGCAGATCCACATCTAGAGCCAGTCTTTCTGTCTGTGCCCTTCAAGCTCAGTCAGGGGCCTGGGAGCAAACATGGCGGGTTTCCAGTGCTCAGGATGCCCTTGTTAGCCTACTGTCCCCAGACCCAGCCTGGGAACAACAGCCGACAGCTTTGTTCGGTGCTGCAAGCCAGGATTTCAAGCACTGACCTTAACAGATGTTTAAGACTTTTAACTCCCTCCTATGCTCAGTACCTGCTGTTCATTTTCGCACAGCAGGGCCCCTTCTGTGTCAGTTTTATCAGTTAGCCTGGCAAAACGTGTCCCTCTGTGCGTCCTCCCTGGGTGGCAATTCGTTGGTAATGACTCCTTTCCTACCAAGACCCCCCTGTTCCCCCCTGTGCTGTCACTTTTTTGGGCCTGTGTTAAACACGTGCACAGTATTTCAGTACAGCTGCGTGAGGGGACAGCTGGCTTCTGTTCAGCGCCATTGTGCCGAAGGCCTTCCCCGCAGGAGTGGGGAAGCTGCCCAGAGGAGAGGTGAACCCCTGCCCTGGGACGTGCCCAAGGACCCACCCGAGCCCTGAGCAGCCATCTCCAGCCTCAGAGCACCCACCCGAGCCCTGAGCAGCCATCTCCAGCCTCAGAGCACCCACCCGAACCCCGAGCAGCCATCTCCAGCCTCAGAGCACCCACCCGAACCCCGAGCAGCCATCTCCAGCCTCAGAGCTGGTCCCCAGGGCTGCACTGCACGGCCTCCCCAAGTACCTTCCAACCCAATCTGTTCCAGGGTCCCATGTTCTCAGTTTGGTGGAGAGAGCCAACCTGAAACGCAGCCATGTTTGCCTCAGAGCACAGGCGGGAAACGAGGCTAGAGAGACAGAAAATTACCTCAGCTTTTCGTAGGCAGCTGGCCGGCTACAAAGGATATATCAGGGAAAAGACCCTGTCTCATGTTGTTTATTTACCCTTTCAGATTAAATCTGGCTTAACATGCTTTTCTATGAAGCTCAGGTGAGAACTGGGCTGAGTCTGGCTCTCCTTTCAGCGTAGGTCGCAGAGGTCAGCGGTGTTACGGTGTTATCCCAGTGCTGTACCAAGACAGGCTGGAGTGCAAAATGTTAGTGTTCCCCATTAGAGACTCCTCAGAAAAGAAGTATTTTTCACCATTAATACTACATTATCATCCCTGGTTCTTAGAGGGAACAGTACGTTCTCTGTAATGGCATGATCAGAGATTTCATGTTACTCTAACCCTGAAAACCCTTCTGTATGACATCAATTCTTAATAAAGCATGTCACTCCCATGATCTGCTAATATTACAGAGCTCGTTCTCATTTGAGGGTTTCCAGTGAGGTATTATGTGAGTTTTCCTGAACAAATCCTACTTGGATGTGGAAAGTAGAATAACTGGATTCTCCATAGGAAGCAAATAATTTTTTTGTCAGTTGTGATGACTGCTGTTGCTATTGGACACACTTTTTCTAGGTACTTCTTTACCTCATCTTTTTTTTTTTCCTTTCCAGGCATACCAGTGTTACCTGAAAAGGCAAAAAAAAACACCAACCAAAGAACTTTTTGTCAGAAAGAAAACCCAGATTAACTGAATTGCTTTTGATACTAGCCAAGCACTGAAGTCTCCCCCACAGGGAAGGAAGATTTCATTGCCTTAATGCCATCTCTGCCTGTCTTTAAGATGTTCTAGAACATCAGAAACTTCTCCTCGGGACTGGCTGACATCACATGGGACCCTCTGGAGGCCCATCAGCACACGCATGTGTTACTCCTCTCTAAAGACCATTTGCTTTTTGAGATGGTCTCACAAGCAATCTAGAACAAAGCAAACAACTTGCCTGCTATCAACAACTTCCTCCAGTATTTCTTCCTCAGAGAGTAGCTTCCCAACCTCTTTCAAACATACTGTAGTCCTGCCAGCTTTAGTGCCTCGCAGGCTGTCGTCCCTGTTGTACCAACGCTTCCTTTATGAAATAACTGAGAAACTGAATCTTCTCCTGATTTTACCCCATGCCAACTGGCAATGTCTTATATCCCCTCTGGTCAAAGCTCAGGCCTGGGCACAGTGTCGGGGTGGCACCTCTTTGGGTGGATGGCCATCTCCTGGCCCAGTCGAAGGGAACACAGGCTTTCCTGTGCTGTCTAGTAAGCAGATAATCCTGCCCTCATTTCTTTTTTGTTTTTTTTTTTTTAACAGGAAAAGAAAATGTTCTAAAATTGTTCAGATCTGTCCTCTCTATCTGAAATTCATAGTCATTACGTACAGCTCATCCTCCGCCTCTAGAGAAAATGTAACATTAACAGCTGAACATATGACTTAGTGGAAACAGGAACAAATCAGATCTGTAGGTGCCTGACATTACTCATGGACGGCAGCTTCGTTCAGCTGGGGATGCAGCATTTTGAAACACAGGACACAATTCAGCAGCCTTGTACCTTCCACAGCGTTACTGAAGTAAAAGTACAGCGTGCTGATACAAAAAGCCAAGGGGGAGGCTCGCTTCTACCATAGCAATTTAACATTAATCATTTCATCAACAGTTTCAACTCAGTCCTCTTTCATCCTTTGATTTATGATACAGTCAAATAAACAGGAAAGCTGCATTGTGGCAGTAAATGAAACTAGCAATACTAAACTACTGCACATAGTGACTGTGTTGTTAATCCATTGTGCTCTGGTTTAACTCGAGTTAAACGTGTCCATGTTCTTCCCTAATGGCCAGATGCAGTACTTTGCTGACCGAATAGCCAGAGTGGCAGAAGGTGTGTTGAGCAGAAGTCTCAGAGGGCTGTGAGCATCTGTACATCACTGAAGGCATTCACCCGGGGAGCAAACCTAGAATCAGAAAAAGACTAAGGTTTGAATCAGCTCTGGAGGTTAGCTGGTCCAACCCCTTGCTCAAAGCAAGTCTAGCTTTCTGGACAGACCAGCTTACTCAGAGCCTCCCTCGGTGAAGTTTTGAAGATCCCCAAGAACGGAGATCTACCGCCTCTCTGGGCAACCTGCTGCAGTGCTCAGCTCCTCTTGCAAGGAATATTTTTAGTTCGTTTCCCACTTCTGCATCTAGATCCCTTGCTGCATCTTCTATCTTTTGCTATGAATCCTGTCACTTTGCCCTGAGAAGTGGCATTGTATTTTCCACAGCCACCTGCTATTCATTGGAAGATAGCAATTATATCTCACCCTTTCTTCTCCAGGCTGAACAATCCCATTTCTCCCATGGCATGGGCTCCAGTCTCCTAGCCGTGTTGCTGGTCCTTCACAGAACCAGAAAAAGGATTCATAAAAAAGAGTGGAAACTTTTTCCGTTTGCTAAACTGAATGTAAAAGAATACATGCATATAATGAAGAAATAGATGCAAAATGAGATTCAGTTCAGCAAGAGAATTACAGGATAGCAAGAAATCATTTGTTCTTACCTTGTTGAATGGCCCAAAGAAAACACTGATAAATATACTCAAGTGAAAGGAATCATCAGATGATTTCAAGCTGGATTGCCTATTACTTCTTTTGAATCTGTGAATCTGTAGTTAGTGTGTCTAAAAAGATGAACTAGCCTGTTAAAAAGATGAGGCAGTTCATGCACATAATACCGATGAAAATGTCTCAGGGACCAAAGAAAGAAAAGATAGAGAATAATGAACAAAGTTAGATATAATGAAATAAGTTAGATATAATGAAATATATTAGACATCTTCAAACTAGACAAGCCTGATAAACATCATCTAAGGATACCTCGAGAACCGTCTCTCACTTTCCCAGAAGCCTTAGCAGTCATCTGAAAAATTCAGTTATGGGGGATTAGAAAAGAGCAGCTGGTTTTTAAAGGCTGAAAGGAACTGGGAAATAATGGAACAATCAGCTTAACTTCTAGGCTGCCAATCTGGCAGCTTTCACAAGCTCTAAATTATTTTTACCATAACAACAAAAAATATAAATCCAGATAACCTAAACTGATTTTGCAGCAATCAATTTAAACTCCCTCCTGCCCCATGAAAACTTATTACTAATGTGTAAAAGAACACATCTTTCTACAGTGTAAGATCAGCTGAGAGCACTTGTCCCTCTGCACTTTGAAAAAAAACAACCCTCAGATTCAAACCTAGGAAATGATAAGGTAGAGAAACATATATAAAAAGTATGTTTAAACACCATGAAAAGTTTAAAAGCAGAGAACTGACTGAGGCTGCAAAACTTGAGGTGGTGTTAAAATGTCCATAGGAGCAATTAAAGCTGCACAAGAGAAGTAGCAATGTTCAACCACATTGGAAAGCGGAACGGTTGGTTTCTTTTTGTCCTTGTAAACAGTCATTAAGGAAGACAGTGTCTACTCATCAATTCTGTGGATTCATGCTTCAGATCCCATAGGCACTAAGAAATTACATTACAGAAGACAGAGGGAGGTTTAAGAAAAGGTGGATATCTCATGGGCCACTAACACCCATCTCCACCTGTTATCTCAGAGTTCCAGTCCCTTTCTGTATTAACAGGTACATATTTTGAGTCACAAGAGAAGGTATGTATCTCTGCATTAAATATGATCCACACGTTAAATTAATTTTTTTTTAAATCATCATTCAAAATAGTTAACATCATCATCATGAGTGTGTCACCACATAAAAAGCCCTTAACTACTACTGAAAAATCTTTCCATTTAATTTTATCTTCTTTTTGTATCCAAGAGAACTTCACACAAAGCTAGTTGTATCTTCTTCTTGTTCAGTAAACCAGCACATTTTGCACAGCTGCACAGACTTTTTCAAGAGAAAAGCAATTTGAAAAATTAGAATATGAAGTTACAATGCATGAAAAAACACCAAGAACATTACAGAATAAATGCAGCAGCGTAAACTTAACAAGTCATAGGACAAGAGGAAACTGCCTCAAGTTATGCTGGGTGAGGTTTAGGTGAGATACTAGGAAATTTTCTTCACAGGAAGGGCTGAACCCCTGTATGTTGAGATCTACGGCGCCTCTGAGGGTCAGGCTGGCTCTGGAAAAGCTTCCATCAGCAACTGGACAAGACAGACGTGAACAAAGCTTGGAGCAAACTGGCCCAAACTTGAAAGTTAGCCCTGCTTTGAGCAGGGGTTTGGACTGACTGGGTGACCTCTACAGGCTCCCTCCAACCTTAATGCTTCTGAGTTTCTGTGATTTTATAATCTGAAAAACGCTTGCTGTAGCTGGTCTTTATCTGCAACTTCAGACTGGGTCACCTCTCTGTGGCAAGGGCGGAACCTACCAGGCTGCCTAACTGACATACAACTCCTGTGACATTGCAAAAATAGCCGCCGAGACCCATCCTTCAGCTAGCTCACCTTCAATCAAGTCACCCATCACCTGGCTTTACATCCCAATAATCTGCACCTAGCACCGTGGGTATTACCAGACAGTTCTGGCCTCCCTCATGCCCCTTGCCTCTGCCTTTTTCTTTGGGTGAGGAAACTAAACAAATGCTGATACATTAGCAAGTGGGTTCAAAAAAATTCTTAGGAAGTTTTAATTACACTGGCTGTCATTACGTTCATTTTTCTTACTGGAAGATGCTGCCGTGTTGTAAGTGTTAGGTTTGCAATGCTGTGGGGTACCAGGCAGGACCTGGAATTACATTTTCCAGGAGATTTTGCATTTGCAAAATTTCAGAAGATGGAAAATGGAGAGTTGAAAGTGCAAAGTTTTCTACAGTGTAAAGTGGCTTTAAAAATTCAGTTGGAACCTCTGAAGCAGACATTTTTAGTATTTCAGGCTGTTTCCCCAACAGTGTCAGCTGAAGATACAGGCAGACGGCTGAATGGTGTAGCAGACTGACAGCAGGCAGGGAGACACTCTAAGGAACTTCACATTGTCTCTGGCAGCGATTAGCAAGTTAATGGGGGGGAAATACACAAAGGACCATTAAACCCAAAGACAACATCTCTGGTCCAAGAAACCCCTGGAGACTGGGAGAGTATTGTAGGCAAGGATCACTGTACGCTTGCTCTGTTTTTATATCAATTTTAGGGGCTGGCCACTGTTCATGTTGGTTTTCCCCTTACTAACAGGCAAAAGCCTATGGCTAACACACCTGGAAGCCTTTGAGCTACACAAAAAGAAAACTGGGGAAGAGTCAATAATTTCGAGGGAAGACAAATGGAAAATGGGAGGGGAAGACAGAACACATCAGAAATACAAAGAAGTATACAGGTGAGGCAGGAAGGCAGGGGCACATTCCCAAGGGATGGCACTGTGAAAGAGTGCCTGGAGTTACCCAACGCTGCCAAAACCCAGCACGGGTAACTCACGTAAAGAAAACAAGCAGGATACAGACAAACACCGCTGCAGCTAACAGCCTGCTGAATAGCAATACCAGGGGCAGAAGGCAGAAGCAAGAAACTTCAATGTGTAACACAAGCAGCCAAACCATGAAAGGTAAACCAGATTTTTGTCACAAAGCACCCAGGTTTAAGCAATACAGCCACAAATCAAATAATACTAATGAAATGCAATCATGTGTTTGACACAGGGCTCACGGGAAACGCACCCGGAGTGGCAGCCGTGCGGGCACGCCGGGAGCATGTGGCACCTCGAGGGCACGCAGAGTGCCGCGCTGCCCTCGGTCCCCCCGAGAGGGGCCGTGCTGGTGCTCGGGGGGCAGCGAGGACCCTCCCACCCCTCTGCAGGCTGTAGGTCCCACCATGCCACGTGCTGACGGGCTTGCCCGGGCGCCAGCTGCAAAGTGGAGTGGCAAAACCAGGCGGTGCTACGAGCAGGGCAGCCAGCTTGCTCGGGGCTTGGCTGGGAAGAACAGAGCTGCTGTTGTAATCCACGCCGCTTGGCCGGGGTTGTTTACGAGAGCTGTCCTGGAGAGACAGCAGGGCAGGACGCTTGCCCAGCTCAGCTCTGGCAGGGACCCCCATCCATCCGCACGCTGCCGCTTGTTACCCCGCGGGGAGGCTTCACAGCGGGAGAAACAAGCACAGCCATCTCCCTGAGCTGCGGCCTGACAGCGGCTGCTGCAAGGCCTCACTGGCTTTCTTTTATGGCTAACACTGAATTAGAAGCTTAGAGATGCTGGGGGATATGGTGTAGGGGTGAACTTGTAGAGCAGGGCTAATGGTTGGACACGATGACCCCAAGGGGCTTTTCCAACCTGAGCGATTCAGTGACAGGCAGGCAGTTTTCAGGGGGCCTGTATACTCTGAGAAGGCTCACTGACTTTCGATAGGATTCAGACATTGAAGGCAAGAAACGAATCACCTCAGTGGCACTAGATTATGGTACAGTAAGTTTGTGGTGAACTGAAGTATGAAAACTCCAACAAACTTCCAAAGCAATGACTAACATTAGGTAAATATTGAAGAAAAAGCTACAGAGCAGTAGCCCATGTGATGTTTTCCCTCCTTTTCTTTCTGGGTTTTTCAGTCAATGCATTATTTTCTGAAGGCTCCAGCAGCTTCTCCTGAGCGCAACTCTAAGCAAAACATAAACACTCTTCATTTAGATGCCTGTTTCCCCTCTATTACACACAAACATCCCCCCCCAGTGCAAACACTGCAGCCCGGCGTTCCTAACACACAGCAGCGTTCCCTAGAGACATCCCACACGGAGCGGGGACAGCACCCTGAGAGGTCCCGTTACCCGACCCCCCGAGCTGCGGCAGCACACAGCTCGGCAGGCAGACGAACAGAACCCCCTGTCCCAGGCCAGGACAGTGTTTCAGACACTATCTGTAGTTTTGGGCGTGTTCCTTTCTGGCAATGAAGGCAAGAGGAACTGGGACACAGCAACTTGTGCAAGCAAAGTCACAGTAGTTAGGGGAAAAACAAAAAAAAGGTAAAAAATCTGCAGTCTCTGGGGATACAGAGTGTAACTGTTGATCAGCACAAGAAAATTAGACTCCAAGCTTCCTGGCTGAAATTTCCCACTTGCACTTGACAGGAGAGAAAAAAAAAACTCCAAAAAAGCCGAGAGCAAAACAAATTTCATAGATAATGCAGGAAAATGAGACTACTCAGAGGATTTAAAATGATGCAGATGTGGGCCTTTATTCTATTACAAGTCTTATGCTATACCCCATTTCAGTCAGCTTATGAGCCAAGAACTTAGTTTTCTTTAGCTCCTAGAAAAAAGCTTTCTACTCTCATGTAAGTCTGACAGTGGTAAGCTCTGTCAGAAAAAAAACCCCAAGAAATCAGGCCTGTTCATTTTTTATACAGTTAGCTTTTTGCTGATTTCATTGTCTGGACTGTCTGTAATAGTAAATATTCTTACCATCTTAACTTGTCATAAACTTGCATCCTTAGCAGAGTCACCAACTGCAACAAAGCTGAAACTGCAGTTCAGGGACATGAGTAGATACAGTAACAGTGGGAACAATTCAAAGCAAATTCTGGGTTCTTCATGTAGTTCTAACACTTGATTTTCTGGTAATTTGTGATTGTTAGAGCATAAAAAGATTAGATGGATTAAAATCAGTGATCCTCAGGGCTCAGTACTGCAGACTGTGATGGTAATGAGGATGTAGAAATGGTTCTAGTCTTCCACCCTCCTTCCAATTCAAACACCCAGTATGTCAGAACAGATGCAAAGATATGAAAACCAATGTTAAGGTTCATGCCTGAAGTTTCAAGTTGTGGCATTTTTTTTTCATCATATACTTTTAAGAATTAAAAAGAATTCATAAGAAACTTCAACTGTGCTGCTCTTCAGTCCAGGGAACTGCCAAAAAAGCACTTGTCCAACTGCAGCTCCCGATCCAAAGAAAATAACTCAAACCATAGCAAAATACAAGGGCAAGAACTGTTTTGGGTTTTTTTTTATTAACCTATTTTATGGACTCTCAAGAGGAAAATGAGTCTTGTCAATGGTTCTTCACTGCATGAGACTAATATCTTATCAGAGGACATGGCATTATTTCACTTTTACATCTCTCCCTCAAGAATACTCCCTTTGCTGAAGTAGTTCAAGGGCAGACATCAGAAAGTCTGTTGTAGCGAGGTACAGCAAATGGTTCCAAGCCATATTTAGACTTCATCAGTGAAAGGGTAAAGCTGAGTTTGACAAGCAACATAAATATTTGCATCACCATGGTCACCACCAGTGGAGGACAACACCTTGCACCACTGGTCACTTTCCTTTCAGGTCAACTTGATGCAAGGACAGAGTATTATGTTGAAACTAAGCCACAAAGGAGGGAATTTGTATTTTAAGTTTCTGAGGTAGCCAACTAAATTTTTCTTTTAAAGTCAGATTAAGTAAATTACCCTTTTGGACCTAAATAACCTCTTCCAAACATCTATTATACAACAATATATATACCATTGCTGCTTTTTTTTTTTTTAACTGTTATTATGCCTATAAACAAATACCTGCAAAAATCAGGGATGACTCCCTGTTGGAGAAATGACAGAGGAACAGATAATTCCATAGATTTGTGGGAAAGTCACAGACTCTCACACAGGCAGGTTTCAAGATACAAGTTTGAGGCACGCTCAGCATTACCTGAAGATCTAGTTAATGACATTTACTAGCTGTGCCTGTCAAGCCGTCCATCACTCTGAGGAATAATCTCAGGCATCAGTCTCTGGCTAAATGCATTCTGCTTTTTTAATTTTTTTTCCCCATGATATTGTGCATGGTTTTATTTTGCATAAATGTCAACCAGGTTGTTAGATATCCTATACATACATTAGTATGCATACTCACACTGATTCCCTTCTCCATTAAACAAGCTGCATAAGTAGGAACCGGATTGGGTGCTAAGTGGGGTAAGCAATCTTAAAGAGAAAAAATGTTTTTCTCCAACTTATGTGCTTTCAACGAAACCCCCTTTTATTCTTCTGAAGGAATTATTGACTAGTTATACAGGTGGTTAATTTGTACTTAACATCATTCACCTTCAAATACGGCCTTTCAAGGCTGACTGGTGCGTGGTCCATTGCCAGCAACAGACACGCAAACCCACCAGTAGTATGGATCTTAAAATCGTAAAAAGAAGACACACTTGAAGAGAAATTTCTTTATAATTTTCATTTAAAAAATAAAATAGGTGAAACTTTAAAAGAGGAACATCCCATTCCAAATGAAATTTTAAAAGACACTTCCATGCTAAAAGTGAAAGTCTGGACGTGAGCCTCATGGAAGCTGCTAAGTAACAGAGAAAGAAAGCTAATCTTTCACATTACTTGTATCTTTGCTTTCCTGGCTTGCATGACTGCTAGCATTTTTACTAGATTGATCTAAATCCTCAATTTTATTTTCTACTTCCATAGCACTGCTTTCTACAGGACTGTGGGAAGATTCTTCACCTATTTCTGCTTCCATTTTTACAATCAAATCATGTTCTTTGTCTTCCACATCCATTCCTTCCTCTATTTGCGTCAGCCTATGTTGAACTTCTTCCTCCATTTTACTTTCCGATTCCTCCTCTTTCCTCTTTGCTTTAAACACTTCAACTCCCATCATCCTCAGGTAATGAAGTCTCTCATTCTTGGGCACAAAGGCACGGAGTGACGTCTTTCCTTGCCAACCACACAGCACTATAGGACACTGAAGATCATCAGGTTTTCTACAAACAAGCAGTTACATTCGGTCACTTACAAGAAAGTTAATCTTCAAAATTTAATTTTATAGCCATGCCTGAATAAATAAATGCACAATATTTAATAGTGAATGCACTTTATAACTGTTGGTAGAATACACAGTACATTGGTCTCAACTTCAACATCTGAACAGGTACATGCTTGTCTACCAGCAGGCGAGCAAAAAAAAATGAAGTTCAATGCTATTAAATTTCTGCAATAGGCAAAATAATTTTTTGGCTTCGGTCTGAAAACTAACATGAGCAACAGTAAGATGAAAGTTTACGTAAAAAAAGTTCTCAAGGGCTTCTAATACTATTTTGTCAACAAAAATTAACTCTGAACAAATTTATTTTCTTCTGTTCCAAATGCTGGACTTCCAAGGAAGCAAGCAAACAAATCCCATGCAGTGGTAGCGTGGACCTCTGGCAGAACTACTAGCTCTGCTTTATAAAGCTAAATCCTACAGTTGTTTTAAGAATACACAGGCAAGAAAGCCTCTTTCCCTGTCATATTCTTTGTACTCTTGACCTCACTGCATCTCTACGCCTCCGCTTATGTTTTTGCTGAGTGAAAATAATTCTCATCCAAGTTTTAAAATGCCATAAATGAAAAGCAACACTTCTACTTACTCGGGGTCTGGGTCGTACTTCAAAACTATACTTCCCATCGCTGCAGGGAAGGGGGGTGGGAGGAACAAAAATAAAGCAGATGTGTTACACGGTACACTGTTAAAATGACTGTAGTTTGAAAATGTTGAGGAAAACAAGGTTCTAGACAGCCAGGCAGCACAGGGTGGTTAGCAGTTATCTGCATCCATACGGTAAGCTATAGACAACACTCACTTTTTTCCAGGCTTTTTTAGACCAAAGTATTTATATTGTTACAAAAGCAATTGCAACCCCGCCCCCTCCCAAACCCCAAACAAAGAAATTAAAATACAAACTCACATAGCAGATTAATTTACTCAGTGACTCTAGCAAGGAAGTTTTTAATTAAGTTAAATGATCAGAAGAGTATGCCAGCCTTTTCTATGTCTTTAGAAAAATGGTTCTTCCCATTTTGTCTCATTGCACACTGAAGTATAAGGATTAGCAATGATTTGAATTTAAAACAACATGAACAAAAGACTGAAAATCAGTCTTGATTTCTTCAAGCACCCACTGTAGAGGAAATAAGGATCTAATGAATAGACATTGCTCCCCATATTTAAGACAATAAAATCTGAATAACTATGTTTGATACATAAAATCATGACAAAGAATTGCAGATGACAGTTTCAGCTGGAGCACTAACAAGCGTAAAGGTCCCTATCGTATATAAAATCTTGCTCAACAACTGTTTTGGGTGCTGCCTTGCAGCACTGCTTCACCCAAGTCACAGGTTTGGCAACTCTTCTGTGCTCTGGAGTACATAAGCCTTAGAGGCTGTGACCAGAAATGACTACAGTTTCTAGTAGCACACTGGATGTCAGTAATGCTTATTTAGACAATTAACAAGTACACTTAAGATAAATTTAGTCCTTTTTTTTTTAGCAAACAGTTTATGTGAAAGGATTTTCACAGTCTTCCGTGTACTGGATAATCATCATTTTGTCATAGTGCAAATTAGAGGGCTTACCCATGTCTTTGACTTTCTTCTGTGTTTCACTGCTAAATTTACTTAAGAATGGATTTTCCTGGGTTAGCAGAATTTTAACATCTTCTATGCAGACATTTATAATCCTTGCATGAATGAATGGGTACAGAGTATAAATTCCCTGTTTAACAAATAAATATAAATATTTCAAAATTCAATCTGTACTTTTTGAAGGAAAAATATTAAAACAATGTATCCTCTAGCTAATATCAGAATACATTTTAAACCATAGAGAAAAATGCAAATTGTCATTAATCTGATAAAGTTAATGCCAGCTGCGCTATAGGCTCTAGAGGAAACAGAAAGTATCTCCTTGGAAAATACAACACTGTGTAATTACCTCTTGTGCTAATCTGAACGCACATCCAAACTGTTCACCATCACTGTTGCGAGACCAGACTTTTATCCCTGTGTTAATAACCTGCAAACAGCAAAGCCAATAAGCATTGTTAAAGACTGTAAATCCTAAATTCCCACTCGGAACTTTGTTTTCAACTGTTTGACTAAAAGGATAATTCTGCTGTAACATTTGTTCATTTGCACTGGACCTTGAATTAAATTAATGTGAAAATTCATCCAAGGGAAAAAGGAATTCCCACTATCAAAACACAGTTGTCTCTCAACAGAAACACTTTCTATGTGGTGAAAACTGAACACTGTGAGGAAGTCTTAAAATGAGGGCAATAGACTATTAAGATCTAATTTTAATTTGAGTAAGAATTTTCCGGGCGATTCTGGCAAAAGCAATCAAGGATGAGGTTTTAAAAATGCACAAGTGCTAAATATTAGGCCACTGTATCCTTTGAGGTACCCAAAGTCTCACTGCCTCACACACTGCACTAATTTCTTCAAAATTTGTCAGGTATGTAGCCATATCCTGCATGCGGGATAAAAGAATAATTATTTATCCATCTCAAACATCTTGTTGCAAAGATGCAATGAATATCCTTGGAAATGTTCAAGATTTGACTGGACGAGTTCCTGAACTGTATCTGATCCAGCTCTGAAGTTACCTTTATTTGGGGCAGGAAGGAAGCTGGACTAGATGACCTCATTCTAACAAATTATTCAATGAATTTTAAGACAAATCTTTAGCATTTGCAAAGCATTTTCCATGGGGGGGCATATTAAAAACAAACAAACTAACTAAACAAGCATAATCCTTTTTCCCCTCTAATTCACAAAAACGACTTCATCCCATTATCATTCCGCTGAAGAACTTTTCAAAATGTTCAGTTATTGAAATCACTTTGAAACAACATTCCCATGTAATGCAGACAGCTAACAATTCAGCTGAAGTTATCTGTTATTTTTGGTAGGTTTTCAAAGCTCTTCATACTTTTATAGTTAAGTAGCTCATAAATGCAACAGTGTCGACGTAATCTTGTAAAGATACCTGAAGACCACATAAAAATGCTGGTACACATATGGGTGTTATATATTCCCTTCCTCTACTTTTACGTCCTCTTCCATCTGCCAAAACCCATACCAGTTTGAATCTTGGAGACCATTACCTCTGAGAGACAACTCTTCATCTTTTTAACAGAGAAGGGACAGAGAGGAAAAACGTTCATTCCGACTGAAAGTTCAAGGCCTGTCAGAGGGTTAATCCTCTATATAAACAAAAAGCTTGTGAATAAGGCTGAAGGAGGCATTCACTGATACTCATGATCTCCATTGTGAAAGCCTGAAGAGAGGAACCATACCTTCATCTTCTCACTGTTGTTCAGAAGAACGTTCCTTAGCTCCTTAGAAACCATGTACAGCTGTCTCTTCTTTCCTTCCTGAGTTCGAGTTAGTAAATTCATCTTGGGAAATGATGGGTCCAATGCATAAAACTTCCTATGGCCATAATACTTGTTTTGATTAACTGAGCAATGAAATTACATACTCAAAACACACGGGGTAGCCATTCACTGAGCAATGAAATTACATACTCAAAGTGCATGGGTTAGCCTTTTCCCCGAGCAACCTCTGCAAGCACTTGACACTCTGGCTCCAGAACACAAAGATCAGATTTTCTAAGGTACATGACATGAGAAAAGACAAGCTGTCACAGACACTGAGATTCACTCAGAGGTTTCCAGTGCCAACTATCGTTGGCTATTTTCATACAAACAGAGTGGAGGTGTTGAGGAAGGGCACCTGGTGCAAAGCTAGGCTAAGTTTTAGGTATGACCAACTAGACCCATCTTTTGTGATGAACTACTAGCATTCCTAAACTGCTAGGAACCCTACTGCCAAGCCAGAAACATTTTTTCTTACTGGATAGGAAGGAACAATGGATCATCTTCAGGGAGAAACACAAAAGGGTCTTCTTTAAAGCCAAACAACTTCATTTTTTTAGATGGTGGTGGTCTAAAAAGAAAATACCATTGCATTGTCAATTTTAGTGCAAGTATTTGGTTTAAAATCTGTATATTCAGTTCATGTAGCAACACATGCCTTATGGTAATGATAGTATGCCAAACAGAATACTGACATTTTCCCACGCTTCACTAAAACACTGCACACAATTTAACTTCTTAAAAGGGGTAAGTGAAAGCAGTGCTTGAAAACAGAAACCATAAAAACAAGTGAACACAGATTTCTGAGGGAGTAATTGTGAAGACAGTAAAGATTTTCCAAAGATTAACTTCTGAAAGTGGTTTCTTCCTTAACAGAGAAGACAGGACTAACAGACTGCCAATGCTAACAAGGGTTCCTTTTTCTGACACGCTGAAATACAAGACAGAAAATGTGGAAATGTAAGACAACTGAGCAAATTCATTAATTCTTCTTGACTGACTTCTAAATGAGTTCAGTATGAACAGAACTGTAGAATACTCAGCAATTAAAAAGCTGTCACAGGACAAATACTTAGACATGGTCTCTTACCCACATACTTGTTCCTTTTTGCTTTGCTCAGTGTCCGAGTTCTGCAATTCTTCCGTTTTCTTAGACTCTTGGTTTTCAGGAAGTGCTGGTTCTTCCTCAGTACATTCACAACCATTATCTGTATTAGCTGCTGTTGCTTCAGTATCTCCTGTTCTTGGTGGGAGTTTCTGATGAACCTAGTTCAAATTATAGCATTTTCAACAAAGCAAAAGCAGTATCTAACTTGCAACAAGAGGTACCCTCCTTGCATGCAGTGATTCTTACCAATTTGTAAGTGCTTAAACAGATCCACTTAGGGAGTTAATCTGATTAGTAAATCAAGATACCACTGTAAGTTGCATTTACCTCTAGTGCTGACCTGGACAATTTCTTACCAACTGTCCAAGAAAGCTGTTTTTGTACCGTTTACAAAATCATGTTCAAGCACTCACAGAGAAGACTATTTCAAGTCAGGATCTGCTGCTTTCCACCTAGCACTCAAAGTGACACACACATCCTGCTGCTGCACACTTGAAGAGTGACACGACATTAAATTTAGAACAGCATAAACTATTTGTATGATCCTTGCTCCTGAACAAATGCTTTTTTCCTGCTGACACACACGTTTTACTTATACAGTGATCTAATGAAGCAAATCAAATAAACAGAAGCAGTTAAAAGGGATTCACACAAGAAATGTCTCTCAAAGACAGGAACAATCAAAGAGATCAAACAGATCATGTCAGCTTAAAATCCCGTTGACAGGATTTTAAGGACAATTGACAACAAATGGATTAAAGTCAGATGGCTGAAGCTCCTAACGGTTTTACATCCATTCCTACTGCTGCTGATCTGCTAAACTAATCTGCTAGTGAATCACTCCTGAGCAACCAGTCACGGAGTAAGATAAACTGAAATTAGAATTAGCTTACAACACAGCAGAAAAAAGCCTTCGGCAGAGGGACCACACGCAGCTGAAGGAAGTGACAGCTTTAGCTACCCAATCTAATCTGCTTCTGTAATTCTTTTAAAGCCTTAATTTTACGTTCAAGTTTTATCTTGCTATTTTACTGTGATTTCAAAATTCCCCTTCCTTTTTTTTTTTTTTCTATTTTAAAAGGAGGGTTTTTTTAAGGGATTTAAGAATTTATTTTTAATTGACACACTAAACTAAAACTGAAGGACAGATACAAACCAGTTATAATAAATTTTTCTCTTATCTAAGCTTTCAAAAAAAATAAATCCAGAAATGTTATTGTGAGTCAACATTTTAGTTCTTTGAAAAGGAGTTACCTTAGGTTGGCGTTTATTCCATGGCATTGGAGATTTTTTTATTAACACAGCAACAAAGAAACCTCCTGTGTTCTGGTGATGCGGCAATATCCTGAGACTAAGGGGGGGGAAATAATTCATCATCAGCATTCAGGCTCTCAGCAAGCACTACAAGTGTTTCCTTATTTATATTTACATATATTTACTTATTTAGTTTACTTATGGTAAGCTAAATATTCCTAGTAGGATTGTAGAGGTTCAATTTACCAAGCTAGAAACAGGATCAAAAATAGAGCATTCTGGCAAAATAACCTGCATCATTGCAGCACATTAATTTCACCATTCACATCTGAGCTTTAATGACTCATTTTTAAATGCTATTTTTAGAATAGCTGTGGAAAGTCCTTTATAGCAGATAAGTCACACTGTTAAAATGTTAAAGTTCTACATACTTCTCCAGTAATTTTGCCTATGTATGTCTGTTGGATGCAAAGAATTTGGCTTGTTTGTGCAAGTACTTATTCCTTATAAGCAACTTTCATTAACATTTCACAGTTCACTGGAATTTAAATATCATTGTACTTCCATTGCATATTAAGTAATCAAAATATACTCAGACCTATAGAAGCACATATACTGTGCTATGTCTATGTCTATACTACGTCTATACTGCAACACATCCCTAATCTGACCTGATCTGCCCACCGCCGTAATACGTAACCATCAAAACCTGGCAAAACCTACTCTGGGAAAACTCACCAACGCTCCAGATTCATTGCCTTTAGCTTCTCCTCATCTTTTACTGGAAACATAGTGGGACGTATTTGGGTTTGTCTGTTTGAAGGCACATCTTTCCACTCTTCAAACCACTGGCCGTCTTTCAGCATTACCTTCAAAGGAGTAAATGTAAATACTGTGAAGAATATAGGTCACCATTTTACAAGTTTTAATAACAATACTTTCAAATCAATTGTTCAGATGCCAAAAAGAGACGTCATTTTCTGGTAGAGTAAATTAAGTTCCTTAAAGTGTATTGTTCCTTTGTGTATTGTACATGTGCACTTAAGAGCAGAAGAGTCTTTCCAGCTGCAGCTCTTTACACCAAGAAAAAAAATGAAAAGACAATGCAAAACCACTAAACCCAAACCAAACAAACAAACCCAAACCAACCACCCAAAAAAGAGAGCAAGGGAAAGTTTGACTCCAGAGCTTGAGATGCGTGGCTCTGTACTGGATGCTCTGGGTCACACCCAGGGATGTGTGGGGCAAATGAATGAAATTACTGACTGAAACCAAGCCTGTTTTTGTTGTCAAGGCAACAAAATACAGAAGTCACAGTGATGGTGACTTCAGGACTAGCAATTACAATGAAGTGTTTTCACACATCTCGCTGTGATTGACTCGAAGGTCTGGAAAACTGAAATGTAGTATTTCTCTAAATCACAATTTCACTAAGAATGTTAGAACGCAGATTTTAGTGTCATGAAGTCTGGCATTTCTCAGCCACTGATCAGATCACACCTAGAATATTGCATGTTCCTGAAGTACTAATGACTGTACTTCCAGAATGAGTATTTCAAGTCCAAATATGCTACACGTTGTACTGCTAGATGGGAGATAAAATAAGACTGTGATTCGAAACAACCAATGGGACTGATAAGTAACTGGAAGTGCAAAGATGTTTAGAGCTACTTTGGGTGTACCAGAATAGCTGCCCAAGAGCCCTGCTGTTTTGGTTCACCAGCCTAACCACATAATGTTAACGGGCAGAGTCACAAGAACCATGCTGACCACATCTCTACTGTGCATGCCACAAGCCTCTTGTTCAACAGGTAGAGTGCAGACTAAAAGTGTGGCAGAAGTAGATTGCCAGATTTGGAGTTAAAAAGTTCTCTTCCCTCAAGACTCTGAAATAATTCACTGAAATAATTCACTGGAGTTCTCGTATTGTCTGGCTTAGGAAGAGAGTACTTTCCAGGAACCTAAGAATCCGTGAACAAAACTGATCATCAGTTGATACTCAGGAATATTCAGTATAATCACCGAGTCTCAGACTTCCCAATGAACAGACATTTCACCAGGAAACACAAGACTACACCAAGTGAAAACAGCACCAAAGCAAGCAAATACAGTCCGTGATGAGCTAGTCAATGAGGCTTGAAAAATACAGTTGTAGCAGCAAACAAGGGCTGGAGAAAGTCTTGCAAGCTTTCAACAGATGTTATCAGCCTACCTGTTAAAATACCTGCTAGGAAAATTTCTATTTCAACTGCAAACACAGAAATAAATGTTACAGGGAGCACAATTCACTCTTGGTGATCTTTATATATATACTGTAGCTTTATATAGAACCAAAATAAAGTCAGTAATATTAAGATCAGAGAGCTGCAGCTACACATTTTACATTTACCCTTCAGGTACAAGCATACAATTTAAACTTTTGGAACTGTAAGAAGACACAAATCAGCTACTTTCCAAGTTGGATTTCCAATGTCAGAACACAAGCAAATCTTTATTCCATGCATCTTGGTCATTAGCCCGCATACATACAGGCACAAACCTGCAGACTGCCACTGCAAGAGACTAGTGAAATGGTGAGAGACGGCAGAGTAACCATGGCACTGCAAAGGCACATCCTCATAATTAAAATTTAATCAGGGCTTCTCCTGCTACTAACAGGATAGCCTTCTACTCTTCTTGATTATACCCAGTAGGAAGCTGAAGAAGCTTTGGGGTTTTTTACCCCTCCTTACTAGTCTGTTTCAAGAACTGAAATCACATAAGGCCTGGAACAAGATACAGGATTCTATTAATATTCTAGGATTACTCACACCACTGCAGATCTTATAGGTTACTTCCAGAAAGGATTTAACAGCTTTTACATTGAAATTATTCAAATGGACCAGCTAAAGAACTGTAGAATCTGACACTCACAGACTGTAAAGACAGAGGAGGAAGGGTAACTTAAAAGGTATCTGAAATTATGTTGCCATCTACAGGCCACATGCACACAATCAAGAAGGGAATTATATATACCAAGCAAGTATAGAAGGCAGAGCAAAGAAAACTACAGTGAAAAGAGAAGAGCAGATGAGGAGACAAGAAATTATCATCAGAAAGATTTCTATCCCTCTCCCCTACAATGCTGTATTGCCTAAAGCTCTATGCTGCAAATCACTACCATTACTTCATCTCAATCTCATGTTTTGAAATGTTACACTTCAACATTTCCCTCATTTAACACTCTACCACAGACCAAGAACTTCACAGAAATACCAAGTACAGTACCTTCCAGTTTGTAATTCCTGGCATCCTCTTCAAACCCGGTAACTCAGAAGAGACATCAGCAAGTTCTAAGGCACCTGAAATTCCAAGAATATAAACATTTTTGAAAACTGAATTTGAGAGTTGTGTTCCTAATTAACCTTTATAAAAATAAGTTTTCCTTCAAATCTTAAAACCATTTTAAGAAAAAACCTGTTTTTTAAAACTTTCAAGGAACAAACTGTTATACAATTACTACCATGTAAATAAACCATCTTTCCAGATGGTAAGAACTGTTCGTAATAACTGCGGACGTTTGCAACCTCTAAATTAACCAAAACATAATGGTTAGATACTTTTTGTAGCAGTTACATAGAGTAATACACTACAAGCTATATCATTAATATCAGTATTCCAGGCAACGCAGTCATAGAATTTTTTATTCTCCTTTACTTAGTATTTGGATTTACTACACTGATTTAAGTATTTTTCAGAGAAGTACCTTTTGGGGATGACTATGCCTTCTAAAATGCTTGATATATTTTCATTTTATGGATTTATAATGTTAATATATTTCAGTGTAAGAAGAAAAAAGGATTTATTATTTTTTAAATGGAATGGAAAATTGCCAACTGTGTAACAGAAAGTACTATCAACCTAACAGGACAAAAAGCTACGTGACTAAAATATGTCAGATTACTACAAGAAACATCAACAGAGTATCATTTAATCTACTGAATAAAAATTTTAAGCTGACACAAATCCAGAAAGAATGATACAAGAACTTACTCTTTAAATGGGTGATCTCTCTAGAGAAGAATAACCTTAAAATTTCTTTTTTTTATGATTCTGAATACTTACTTAACAGTACAAAGCTTTTCCTCACCTTGTACACAGTTTATCAACCTGTTCTTCGTGACTAACCATTTACTCTTACAGTGACAATTTCAGCAAGTCATATAAATAAATGAAAAAGTGATACATGAATTCATAGACAAATTCCAAAATGACATTTCAAACCTGATTAAACTCGGTGTTTGCATCATACCTTCAAATATTCCTGCCTACATACAGCATGACTTCAGTTGATGCCTCAAGATTACATCAGACAGATCAGGCACTAAACAGTCCATCAGAAATACTGGAGTTCCCAGGAGAGAAACATGGTGCAAAACTGCTTTTTCCTTACTCCTTCAGCCCTAAGGGCTGATCTGCTAAGCAACCTCTCATCTGCCCCACGAGTAGCAGTGTAACATAGTGCTAGTAACTAAGTTAACACTGAAGAACCAACAAACATTCTGGATTGACCTGAGCAAACCCTTGAAATCCTGCGCCCCTTACAGACTACTGCATTACCTCACCCTTCCTTAGCTACACCTATGTTCAAGCCCCAAGGATAACATTCGCTTGCTGGGATACATCACAGCCCCCAAGCAAACAAAACACCTCCACAGGGCAGAGATAAGATCTGAATGCCACAGCCAGTCAAGACCCTTACTTCCAAGTACTGAATCTGCCCCAGATGTTGCAAGTGTTGGCCTCTGTTAACAGCCACACTGCTTTGTGCTCCCGTCCAAACCAGTCCTTACCGCTTCCCAATCTTGTTGCTGTTAAGCTTAACTCTGGCATAACACAGCCTTCAATAAGTCAAGCATACCATAACTTACTGGAAACCTGTCTATGTCTTTCTTTCACTCAGTCTGCCGAAGAAACTACTTCTAAACAAAGATGGCCTTTGAGCGTAAATTAAATAGTCAATTCTTAATTATCTGCAGTGATTTTAGCTAAACTGCTGTTTCTGAGACAATGAAATTTCTTGCATGATTTGGAGCCAGAAGAAAACGTTACACAAAACAGGCTCTTCTACTTCCAGAACCAGCTCAGCTCCAGGAGCAATACAGCTGCTTCTGCTCCATATAAGGCTTAACTTAAGTCTGCGGAACTTTTCAGGCAAAATCCAGTTAGATGTCTGCAAACTTCAGGTTACTGACGCAGTCTTCATTAGCTCAAAACCAGCAATTTGGGCTACTAACACATACTATGACAAACTGATGCGGTGTAGCTGCACAGCTCATCTCAATTTTTCCATCTCTTGTTACTTTAGATGACGATGGAAACTTAACAGCAACATAAGCAAGCCTTCACATGCAAGTCAAACGTGTAAAAAATATATTAAAATTGCAAGCATGTCAACATGTGCGTCAAAGGATACTAAAGGCACGAGTGACTCCCACCTACTGGTGCACAATAACATTCCTCTAACTGCTTAAGCACACCCTGAGCTTTTCATTCCTACAGCAAAGAGCAGTAATGTCCCAGGCCATGCTGCTCAAAGGAAATACAAATGTCAGACATGGATTCCAACCAGTGGAATCGGTTACCAGAAGCCATAATGCAGACTGAATTTCATTGATTGGTAGAGTGTTTTGTGTATCATTAACATAACTTCTTCAGGTTTGGTATTTGCACCCAGTTTAGGCCCATTCAAGAAGACTGCTCATATCTAGACCAGTGAAATCCTACAGGTACACAAAAATTGCTGCAGTTTTGCATGTTACCTACACTAAGCCTACTACCAGTACTATCACACACATACACTTTTTTGGGCTGAGAAAAAAGGAGATTTCCCCACTCCTTCCAAGCTTGCATTCTCACCTTGACTCTTTTCCAGCAGAGATGCGATGACAGCTTCATTTTCGATGGGATTCAACGAACACGTGGAATACACCATTCTCCCACCTTCTGCCAGCTGTTCAACACCACGGGTTGCAATTCGCAACTGCAATCTAACAGAACACTCTTGGTCTAGCCAGGTATCACTCGGGACACACAAAGATTTGCCATAAAATCTCTTACAGGTGAAGCCATACTGCAGATACATAAGTGTCGATGGACTAAGGCAGCGCTTACTGAGTTCCACAGCTGTGAGCAGTAGATAATGGAGAGTCAGTTCTGAACTAAGCCAGCGTAGCGCTGTCCGTACCGCGGACGCACGCACACTTACACTACTAGAACAGCACTGAGGCCACACAGTAACACTACTGTGTGATAACTTCTACTGTAACATTCTGTACTTTGTTCTTTCTAGTGCCTCATCAAGTTCATAATATAGTACTCGACACTAGAACACTCCAAAGCCTGACTGTTCTCAGAAATGCAGAGTTAAAATGAGGAGCAATCTGACTATTACATCTATTACAGACAACGCAGCACTGGCCTTCTAGGAAAAGTCTCACTGAGCTGGATCACTAGCTACACCTCACCTGCACATTTACAACTGTAATAAAAGCTGTCACTACAAAGGAGTTACCAAACAGTAACAAGTCACCATAGGTCAAGCTGAGTCACAGTAATCAATAGCTTTCCCAGCTTGCTACAAATGCACAGTAAAATGTTCTAATCTTTTTCATCTGTGTTCAAATTACTACTTTCCAGGGTGTGCCTGCGCTAATTTAAGTACTCCTTCACCATCAGTTAACATAAATCAGTCTCAGGTAACTGAAATAATGTATGTATGATAATATTTTAAAGACTTTAAAATATTACTATTAAATTCTACAGGTTTCTGTTTCATACAAAAGTATATTGCCTGCCTAAAGGCTAAGAATTCCAACCAAAGATTTGTTCCCTGTTTTATTAGCTACCTTGTCTACACTAACGCGAACATTAATATGTCAGCCATTCGTAAGAATACAAGAAATTTGGATTCACACACTCATCACATCTGAAACACTACCCTTTCTCTGAATAGCACATAAGCTCTTGGTTTGATAGAAAAGTGGCTGTCCTCAGTCTCTGCTTTGTTGTATATTAACATGTGAATGCATGCAGATGTTAAAGATATGGGAAAAGGTGGAGAGAGAAATGTAAGAACTGCAGATGTGCAATAAGCATTTTTACCCATGGAGCTGCAAACTGTTTTGTGTTGTCCACTTCTTCCACACATCAATGTTTTTCCTCATGGTTCCATCTCCACTGTAACAGAAGTTGAACAGATTTGTATTATTTGTAGGTAAAACTCATTTCATATCTAAATCATTTACAGCAGAAAAAAGATGAGCAGTGCCTCTCCCACGTTCACTAATTCTTCTGTGCTCTACTGTTTGTTTCTCCACTGTCTTTGTACTTCAGTATCCTGAGTGTAAGTTCAAAATTTGAAGCCCTTCAGCTTACCAAATTTAAGTATGATTTGGAACACAAAAAAAGTTCACCTTGATTTGGTATCCCCTTACCTGAGACAGTTTAAGGCATTCACCTGTTCTGGAAGTTACTATAAATCCTAAGTAACTAAGCAACTCAAAAAGCATAACTCAATCACACAAAAAATCCAGCGCTGCACTTAATGCAACGAAATCTGGTTATTGAAGATTACGTGCAAGGTACCTGCAGGGGACGTCACATAAAATCCTGTCATAGAAGAGGATCTCTTTTCTTCCATCAACATCTATTTGTAGGTTAGGAATGCTGGAGGCATCATGATTTACCACCATGATGCACGGACTGTTTAATCTCTTAGCCTGATGAACCAGCAAATAGCAGCGCTTGTTGTCGACATCATTAGCAATTACAAAACCCTCTGGGAACATAAAATAATGGGAAGATGCTTTACTAGTCAATAGCTAAATAATTTTACATCATTTATTGTCTCATTTTCAAAGCGTGTAAATCTTTCACTAGAGATTTTTACCTCCAAGACTGCTAATGAACAGAGTTCACAATTTCTATGGGCAGTATATTCTGTGAGCATCTAACTGAAAGTAAAGATTCTGGAGCTTAAAAAGAAGATAAATACAATGACCATTTTAAGGCTAAAGCAGCTTAATCCAGTGTTTGCAGTTTACCATTAAAACACAAGGGCTCATGGGCCACCATCTACTAAGTAAACCTGATTTTTATATAAAATTTATGCTCTAATCACATCTATTGTAGTCTGAACTCTGAAAACACATATATAATCTATCAAGCCTTCCTTCAAGCCAAGGAAGCCCCCAAAGTTTCAAGGAAAAGGTGGAATACTTCCCATCTCTTATTACTCAACCACTCTGGGAATTCAGTATGTAGTTACACACAGTTACTTATCTGTGGCAAGAAAAAGCTGAAACTCAAAGTCACTCAAATTTCCAGACTTACTGGGAAAAGGAACATTCATGTCTGCATGCAACATTTCAATGAGTTGCGCAGTCTTGGATCCAGGTGCAGCACACATATCTAGAATCTACAAAGACCAGGAAGTTAAAAAAAACAGTCCTACGTAAAAAGCACTTGAGAAATTCACTTGCTTAAGTTCAGTATTTTTGCATGCACTTGGAGAATTATGATTGTCCTGTACACAGATTTAGAAAAACATAAAATACAGCTGTTCTCTGTACGCTTTATCTCTGAGGGTCTATAGTATAAAAAGGACTTTGGTTTGTAGTGAACAAATACATCAGTTGAAAAAAACACTGAAAGATAAATCTGAAAAAAAAAAAATATATATATGGGGATATGGTCCTTCTATCAGCTAACAAGTAATTCCAGTTGAAGTTAACTGGAACTTTATATATACCCACACACATTAACAGCAAAATTACATTCAAGAACAAGTATTTTTCTTTAACTATCAGTAAATTAATCAGAAAGTACTCAACAGAGTTTTTTATATAGATTTTATAAAAATTAATTGCTATCTCACACATTTCCATTTTAATGCAAAAAAAAAAAAATAACATCAGGGCAGCATAAGCTGCTTGTTTCTGCACCCTGTAAGGAGCACTTGGGAAGTATTTGAACTCTCAGGCAGAACAGCACAGACACTGACACTTGATTTCTAGCATATTTTTTCCCCCTGCTTCATTAGAAACCTGGCTTGTGATCAAGTCATTCAGAGAGTCACTTTCACAACAAACTACTTGACAGTTAACACTGTTTTCATAAGTAAAGAAGCATAAACTCTTTCTTCTTGCCTAGTTACAGATTTTTAGAATCACATGACTCTATCTTCCAGATGTTTCACTCCAGTAAAAGCTGAACTCAGGCAACAGGATAAATGATGGGGATGGTTCTGCTCAGATCCTCATGCAAACCCCTGGCAGACCCCAGAGAAATGCAAAGAGCGTTTATGGAGAGCTCGAGAGAGCATGTGGTTAAGCGCTGCCAGGCAGCAGTGTTAACGCATCATGAAACACACTCAGCAAGCCACCATCATATCACAAAGTGCTGTTTAAAGAAGCATTTATAACATTACCAGTTTCTACTTACTTTTGCAGATAATGCAAAAAATAATGAAGAATAAGCAAGCCTGAACACACTCTAACAGCGTCCAGCAAGCTGATGTGAAAAACATATTAAAGATGAGCACAGCTACAAAGAGGTTTGATGGTCATCAAGCTGATCCTTGTGTAAGATAGGAATCGGCATGTGAAACATGACACACAGGACTGGTTAAGCATGAAACGAAACATGCAATTCTGCTTTTAACAAGCAGCTCAGAAAATAAGGCAGCAAGGACCATAAACGGTCCTGACTGACAACAGCCAAGGCATCGCTGCAGCAGCTGTCTGCTGTCTTGTCACAAGAGAAGATGAAGAACCTGTTCTGAGTCTGATTTATCAGCAAATCTGCAGAATCCTACATGCTTTCAGGAAAGCGTTTGCTAAAATACAGTCACCAAAGTGAAATGGTCAATGCAAAAGCCCCCCATGTTTTACAGGGTATTACATAACAACTGGAAAGGCAGATGTTCCTCTAACAGCATGTTGGTGATCTGAACACCAGCCCACTGCTGCTGTTTATGTGCAGAAAGCATGAAACACACTAACACAAAACAGGATTCCGAACCTGTGTCCACACCGCCGATGCAATCTGCAGTTTAACCAAACTGGGAGAAAAGCTCTAGTGCACAGTATATTCTAGTTACCTTGTGGTGAGGGTTAACATTAAGCAGCAGAGGTGGGATCATACTAACAGCTTCCTGACGACTGATATTTCCCTTGAAAGGAAAAAAAAACAAAACAAACAAATAACAAAACCAAACTCCTTTCTACTCCACAAAATATTTATTTGCAATAAATTTTTTACTTCTTTATGTAATAAAGCAATAAAGCAACCAAAGTCACACTATTATAAACTTAGGATTAAACTTTGTTAGCATTTAACAAAACCCCCCACAGCATTTCACCCAACTGAAATGTCTGATAAATGCACATTACCCCACGGATGCAATTTCTGCACAAAAGATATGAGAAAATAGCTTCAACCGAGTGGGAAACATCAATCACTAAAGCTGTTTTCTTACGTACACACGCACACTTTTTCACCAGATTTAAACGCCTGCTTTTAGTAGCAGCTAACTGTTTTACAGGGATTCATTTTCACATTCCAGCCTCCCACTCCCACAAAAAAAAATATTAAAACTGCAGCTACTTTAGGAGAAACGCTCATAGCTGCAGCTATTGCCAGAGCAATGGCATGAAGCACTGTCAACAGCAACATAAACCACAAATTCTTCTGAGAGAAAACGCGATCTCAATTTCTTTACAAGGCATTTAAATAAAACCCTGCTCAGAACATTACAGATAAAAGAAATCTGTCTATTAACTTACACATTCTGTCTCGCTAACCAGAAACTGATGAAACTTTTCCAGTTGCGGTGACTTGCGCAGGATTTTTCGGCTCAAGTTAGTGTGCCAGGCTAACTCCTCTGGATACCTGAGGGAAAAAGAGATGAGAAAAGGACAGAGAAAAAAGAAAAAGACAGACGCCAATCTGTCAGGCCCGGCACCAGGAACATTTGGAGCACCTTATTTCACTCCCAGATCACTTACCAGCTCAGCGACTGCGGCATCTCGACTTTCTGGCCATCCACCTCCAGGTCCTGCAGCTCTTTGAAGTACTTTTCCTTCAAGCAGTGAAGGATCTCTTTGGCGTGGCTGCAAAGAGAGAGGGACCCGCAGCAGAGGACCAGCCGGAGCCGCACCTTCCCCAGCAGCCGACTTCGCAACGCAAACGGCAGCTCCCTGCCCGCCCCGGGCACCCGGGCGTGCCAGGCTCCCCCGCCCCGCGGCCCCTACCTGCGGTAACCGGTGATGCGCAGCGTGGCGGGCAGCGGCTCCCTCAGCGCCGCCATGAAGGCGTCCCACTCGCCGGCGGGCACGATGCCCAGCTCCCGGTAGTACCGCTCGAACAGCTCGTTCTCCTTCACGATCTCGGGGTAGCCGCCGGCCCAGTCCTGAACCAGATCGCCACGGTCAGCCCGGCAGTCCTGCCGCTCCCCCGGGCCCGCCCCGGCCCCGGCCCTGCCCGGTTCTCACCGCTCGGTCCCCGCCGCCGCCGCCGCCCTCCTGCCGCTGCTGCCGCTGCTGCTGCCGCCTGCGGTCGCGCGCCCGGCGGCCCATGGTGGCCAGGCCCCGGGCGAGCCCCCCCACGCGCCACGCCGTCCCGGCCAGGGGAGCCGCGGCCGCCGGACAGCTACCGCGTGCGCGCGCGCGCACGCACGCACAGCACGCACACGCGCGCGGGCCCTCCCCCGACGCTCCTTCCGCCGCCCAGCAGCCGGAACTTCCGCTCCCGACCGCCCCTGGAGGGCGGTGACGCGGCCGATTGGCGCTGGGCGGCGCTGGGCGTGCCGCCGCCCGGCCGGGGAATGGAGGCGCCGGGTGCGGGCGGGCGCGGGCTGTCAGCGCGGGATGGGGCTTCGCGGCGGCAGCGCCTGCGAATTCTGGCGGCGGGTGGCGGGCCCGGAGGAGCGGCGGCTGCTGGAGCTGCTCTCCTACGGGCTGGTGGTGCTGGGCGCCGCCTCCGCCCTGCTGCTCCGCTTCATCCCCATGCCCTACGGCCGCTACTCCTCGCGGCGCTTCGGCTGGCTGCTGCCCGCCCGCCCCGCCTGGGCGCTGCAGGAGCTGCCCTCCCTCCTCGTCCCGCTCGGGCTCGCCGCCTGCAGCGGGGCGGCCGCCTCTGCTTGGCCGAACCGCTGCCTGCTGGGCTGCTTCGTCGTGCACTACGCGCACAGGTGCTCCCCTGCGGCCGGGGCGGGGGGGAGCTGGCGCTGGGGCGCTCGGCGGGGGGCGTCCCGCCGGGTGCTGCCGCTCGGCTGGCGGAGCAGCGAGCGGGCTGCGGTTCTGGGCTGGTTCGGGGTCCCTCCTCACAGAAACGCCTGGCTGCTGTCTCCCGACTGCAGGGGTTGAGATTCGTTCAGCTAATGCTTGCTCGTTAACCTCCTAACGGCCGCTAAAGCCTTTTCCGCCTCTCCGCGGGGAGCTGTTCTGCGTCAGCCGAACAGGCGGCCGTGTCCGTGCGGTGCTTGCTGCTGTGTCCTGCTGGCTCGTGGTGCGCAGCAAGGGCCGTGTGTTCAGGAGCAGCACAGACCCCCTCTGTTTACCGTGCTCTCTCAGCAGGCCCTGCTGTCTCTGTGCTCTGTCTGGAGCTCTTATGGTGATCCCTGTTTACGCAGGGGCTTGACCAGGTAGTCTTAAGGACAGTGCTTCAACAAGGAAAGCTCAGCTCTGGATGCTGATACCATTTTAATATTGTGAAACAGTAGCTGTTTTCCAATTGTCTTTCAACACAGAGTTCGTTTCAGGAGCTGGACTCTGATTCTTGTGGGTCTCTTCCAGCTCAGGATATTCGATGGTTCATTAAAATGCTAGCAAAGTTGGGGGCTGACTACATGTTGCCATGTAGACATGGGCATTTGGGTATTTTATAAAACTACCTGGGAGAAGGCAGCTTAGCTGGGCCTCAGATAAGATTTTGCTGTTCCCCTCAAGTTATTTAAGTGATTTTGCCCCAATGCTAATACAGCCGAGATAGCCATGGCGGGCTAATCTTCAGCTGAGTGTGTGTCTGATGTGCAGTTGTGTTCTAGCACTTACTGCAAGAGTCGGTTGCTTTTGATTGCGAGTATTCCATATCCTCATGGTTGAGAAGGTGGCAGCGTGCAGTCGGCGTTGTGGCTGACTTGCTTTGCAAACCCAGGAACGAGTATTTGCTCCTTCTTGTCCCATTCTTAAGGGTAAAGAGATTAGGGTTGTCATAGGATCTTAACTCATCCTTAATGTCTGGGAAAACCTAGAAATGCAAGGCAAAGATTTGTACAGAAAGCTGGGCAGCTTTTTTATTTATATTTTTTTATTTCTTGTTTATCGCTCTTGCGGGACAGAGTGACTGTTCTGTAGGTGAACACTGACTGGGAGAGACCTCTGTCAGCCAGTTCCGTTTGTTGTAATGTAGCGGGCTTTAAATAATCACATTAATGAATTTGTTACTCTTTCTTAAAAGCTGTTATGGTTTTGCTTCCTATGGAAAGGCTCCTTTGAAGCAGTAATCCTTGAGTAGGTGGATAGCATGTGAAGAATGCTCAGGCTTTAATACTCCTATGTCATTATAGATAGTAATTAATCAATAGGTGATAGGGACTTGGCTAGTTACACAAGTTAGAGCACAAAAACATCCACCTGCTTTTCTTGTTTGGAGCTTGTTTGTTTACTCGCATAATCCCTTGGGAAAACCAATCAAGATTCCTTTCACAAATAGGGTGGCAATTGTGGATTTGTCACATCGTTAGCAGGTGTCATAGGGAAAGCAAAGCAAATAATGTTTTTAAGTGGCTTTCGAGGCAAGGAGGAAACTGAGCTCAATTAGGTGAGTTTCAAGGGGATTGACTCACCCCCTCTGGCAGTGCTGGGGGGTTTGGTGTGAGGCTTGTGAGACCTGGCTTGTTTCAGAAAGCCTGATGATATCCCTGAGGATTTAGGGAAAAAAAAGGAGGGGGTAAAAACAGGCTGTGCTTAACATCAGCTGCCTTTAGTGCTCCGGTCAGAGTAATTCCGTTGAGTATGAAGTTCAAAGTTTCTGTCGCAAGGGCAGAGAGGACTGGTCTTGTCATTCCGATTCAGTGACAAAATTAATGCTTAGGTGTTAAAGCAAGCATAGCTCTCCTTCTGAAATGGGATCAAAGGCACTGCTGAGAATTTGAAAAGCAAGATGATACAGACTATGGATTACAGTTTTGGACATCAAAAGTGTATTTTCTCTTTAATGCAGCCGTTTTTCTTTCCTTCTTCAAACTAGAGCACTCATATATCCTCTCCTGATCCGGGAAGGAAAACCAACACCATTTTTCACTTTCCTGCTCGCGCTTCTGTTCTGTGTTTACAATGGATACTTGCAAGGCCGAAGCTTAAGCAACTATGCAATATACCCTCCAGGCTGGTTAAAAGATCCATGTTTCATAACAGGTGAGTTAAAACATGTTATGAGAACACTGCGTGTAGCTTTCCTTTGTCTTCACAGCTTTCTTTGTCATAATTTTGTAGTATAAATTTTCTCAGAGTTAATTTTCTTTGCTGTAGCTGTAAGCCTTTTAACCTTTTTTTCTGAGAACGGTGAACTGACACTTATTTCCATAATGCCAGTGCTAGGTGAGCTGACTGTCATCTTTTTGACACCAAAGTAAATATAGATCATGAATTTTTTTTCAGTACAGGAAATTGAGGCCTTAAATGGAACCAGCAGCATACAGGTTTGGAGCGAACAAAGCAGATTTTCTACATAACATGTAGATTAAACAGAAATCCCTTGTTTCTTGATGTTGTAGGTACTTAAAAGCTTATATGTGGTCAAATAGAAGTGAACAAATTCATGGAGTAAAAATCCGATAAGCATGGCTGCTAAATACTGAGAGACTTGCAGTGCCAGAAGTCTTTGGTGTTAGGATACGTACACACATGTGCTCCAGCCCTGGCAAATAGCTGTGGGCTTTTCCAGAGAACAAAACTGGCCCACAAGGAAGGAGGTGGGAGGGTTGAGCAGTCACTCCTTTATACTTGAAGCCATATGCATGATTAAAAGGTTAAGAGGTTTAGTGACAAAGTATTGGTTTTCTCCTGTGTTGTGTTTCCTAGCATCTACTTTTGCCTACTGTCAAAAGCATAGTATCCCTTGCCAAGGAAATCTTTACAGAAACACCTTTTAGATTTGAAGATGAACAGGAATATTTTGCTTTATCACTGAAAGGCAGAATACTGGGTTGTGTGGATCCTTGATCTGACAGAGTACCACATCTCAAGCCATTTAAAGCAAGAATAAGAAGCCTTTCTTTACTACAGTGCTATTGTGAGTGACAATAGAGGACAACTATGCTAAATGCTTTGATAAGACTGAAGAAATTTAAATTGAAATAGGTTCCCTTGCCAGTATCAGGAACCAGTACTGCTTGTCCTCTGAAAATGGAAAAATTGAGATACAAGGGGATGACTTCAGTGGACACGTTAAGCACTTGGATATACTTGAAATTCTCTTAGGACTTTTGAAATTCCCGTCTTCAACAAGAAACTGATTAAAAGATCCCTTGATCCAAGCTGTTGAAGAGTGATGCAATGCGGGTTCTGTTGCCAGTGTCCTGGTTTAGTACCTTAATCAACAGATACCTTAATACAGTGAAAATCATGATTCAGGAGCCGTAAATCGATTTCTCCTGACTGGAAGACCTTAAATTAAGACTGTCGCTCAAGTATTCTCGGGGATGTTTTTGAGCTTCAAGGGTTTCTGAAAGATGTGAACTTTTTATCTGTCAGTCAGACAGCCAAGCACAACGCAACCTCTGCTCTTACGTAGCACAGACGTGAAGAAAGCATGGACATTGTTCCTATCTGGACATGGTCTTTTGACTGAGGGATGTGGGTGAGTTAGTACCCCTCCTAGTATCTGTAGGCATCTGGATGCTCCAAATGATCTTGTGCCTCTATGAAAGACAAACTGCACAGTCTGAGGTGATGCGGTGGTTTGGCTGAAGCGTCTGCTAGACCCTTCCAGCACAGCTGTAGAAACTGGTGTCTTGCTGTTTCTATGTAGCATCTTGCGCTGCATATTCTTGAAACCTGGAGTGAGGAGGTGAACCAGGCAGCAGTTACCATGCTGTCACTCTGAAATGCCAGCAGCAGATGAGGTCTCTTTGCATGAGGTTCTGTATGGGCCAGGGGTGAAGACTGGTGCAACAATGCACGCATCCTCTTCTGTTGCACTAGGTTGTTTGGTAATACAGACCTAGTTACTATCCTTCTTATGCAAGTGTTTTTCTAGCATGAGCTCAGGCCTTAATATCCCAGTTTATTCTGATGAAGGAGAAAAGAATCTTGAGTGTAATAGTCTCATGAGGCTATTTACATTGTGTGGTGCATCCTTCGGTTCTGAGCATCTACTGGGCTATGCTGTTGCTCCCTTCCTGTTTACTTATCTGTGTTTCCCCGTGGTGAATGCCAATTCTTGCAGCTTGTGGTGCGTAACCAGCTCGTGGCTTTGTAGCGTGCAGTCCTAGGACTCGGCCATGATGGGAATCTGAGGATGAGGATACTGAAGTCCAATGTCCAAACAGTAAAGGGGCAGGGAATTTGGTTATGCCTATCTAACAACTTGTCTGAGAAGCAGGGTCCATGTACATCTGTAGCTTCACTTTTGAAATGTGGCTCAAGTCTTGGTAAAGTAAGCTGTGACAGCCTACAAGTCCCGTAGCATGGCCTTAGACATCTGTGTATCTACTCAGTGTCTTTGCTCAGATGGTCATACTACTGGATTTCTTTGTATTGGAAGAGAACCATCTGAAAGGCTGAAGTTATGGGTGCAAAAAGGCAAAGCTTTCTGTATCTGGTGTATGAAGTGACTTTGTTCTAGAAGCACATTGCTGGCGTTTTCTTGGTAGTTTAGATAAAAATCGGTAACTTTGTATTGTTCTGAATCCATGTCCAATGGATCTGCCCTTGTAACCTGAATCTTGTCTACTTCTAGTAACAAAAAATGCTGCTTCAGACAAAGGTAACTAAGTAACATGTAGCCAAAGATTCAAAAGGGAAGGGTGAAAATACTGTTTCAATCCTGAATTCCTTTTAATTTATCCCCTGGCAACAAGACATAAGGATGCAGAAAGCAACAATAGTATCAGTTTCTATAAAACCCTGTTATAACTGGTTAAACCATTTTGCCAGAAGTAAATGGTGTGTGAATTCCTTCACAATTTTATTTTTCCTCTTGTTGCACAGAAGTCTGCTGTGGAAACTGGTATATTGGCAATGGACGAAGAGGGGGCTTCGATATGTCCCTCTGGCAGGAATGAGAATGGCTCTTCTTTCAGTGATTAACATTTTAGTGTATTTGTTTTTCTGTGTGGAAGCTAGAGAAATATGCACGTTACATCTGTATATATGTACCTGCACACATTTATATAAGTCTAGCAATGTAAGGAGAACCTATATACTTACAGTACTGTTCTGATCTAGAGGCCTGTTGATCTCTGCGAGCTCGGACTGAAGAGCTCAGTGTGGGACTGGGATTGTGCAGGATGTCACCAGAATGGCTTATAGTGACGACGTGACTACTGCTTTGAGACCATGACTAATGTGTGTTCTGTGACTGTAGCTTTTCTGAACAAGCACTTGGGCTCAGTGTATTAAATATAATATTGTAAATATTTCTCCTCAGGTTTTATAGGGTGGTTGATTGGCATGGCAATCAATATTCATTCTGATCATATTCTCAGAAACCTGAGAAAACCGGGGGAAACTGGTTACAAGATACCAAGAGGTAAGTAAAAATGTTACAGAAATTTGAGGTGCCTCTTCTGCTATGTAAATGAGGTGAGCACAGAGAGCTGGGACTGTTCGGCCTGGAGAAGACAGATCAGGGGTACTGTGCTGATGTGTATAAATACATGATGGCAGGCAGTGAAAAAGAGTGAGCTAGGCTCTGCTCGGTGGTGCCCAGTTACAGGACCAAAGGCACTGGGCACAAAATTAAAACACATGAACTGGCACCTAGGCACACATTTTTTTGCTGTGTAGGTGGTAAAACGCTGGAACAGGCTGCTCAGAGTTTGTGGAGTCTCAGTCTGTGGCAATACACAAAACCAGACTGGACACGGTCCTGGGCAACCTGTGCTAGCTGACCCTGCTTGAGCCAGGGTGGGGTGGGACTACCTGACCTCAAGAAGCCCCTTCCCAACATGATTCTGTGTAAAGATAACCTTCTGAAGCTTGATGCATTTTAGTGGAGATGGTAATTTGAGGCAACTGGAAATAGCAGTTTGTTTTCTATCTCAAGAAGTGATTTGACTGTGGGAAACCTTTTACTTCTTTCCTCTTAAGCCAAGTATTCTAAGGGATCTGTTTCATGGTGTTATGTAGCTTGTGCAAGTCTTTGAATTTCGTGACCAGCTTTGTCTGTATCTTTTTGGAAGTGGTAAAAATGTAACGTACCATTCCACAACTGTGGGAATCGGTAGGTGGGTGGAGAAAGAAGACCTAAATTACCATCCCAGTGTGTGGGCAGGAGTGGAAGGCAGAAAGTACTTGGCATCTGCACGTGGCTGACCCATCTGGTGTTGTCCCATCTATGAAGGAGCAGTCTTGGGTACTCGGCAGCAACAAGTGCTGTGTTAAGGGAGACACAGGGAAAAGAGAACGGATATCCACAGGATGTTAGGCATTAAATTCTGGCCTTTGTGGGGAAAACGGAGAATATGAAAGGAGTTCTCATGGAGCCTATTGGAGTGTTAAGGTTTACTGACACTTTGGGAAACTTCAGACTCTTCCAGGTCTATTACACTATGAGAGGAGAAAAATCAGTTACCTCTGAATTCTACTTTTTTTCCTCTTAGGTTTTCCCTTTAGTTTTTCCCTTTTTAGAGAGATTTTAAAATAAAACTGGAATAACTACATATATAAGGCAGACTTATTTTCCACCAACAATATAACTTCATAATAGATGTAAATAACAATACTCATGTGAAAAAATTAAAATGGGCATGCTGTACAAAAATTTCTGAAGGAAATAAGGTGTTTGCTGCATGATCAGGAGGGCTTGGTGGTCTTGTTGTTGCTTATCCCATTAAGCTCTAGAATTCTGTTTTGCTTTTGTCACAAAAGCAAAGTAATTAAAGCAAGGTCAAAACATGTCCTTTATTGCACTTGGCAAATACTTGTTTGTTCAGTCCCACTGGTAAAGCACATATGGAGTTGTTATCAATTTCTACACTGACTTTGGAGTTAGGGTGAAAGTTCCTATTTTATAAAACTCCTGGCAGGTGAGTACTGATTGCGTGTGCATAATTGGCTGTAATATGCAGCATTTTATTCACTGCTTGCGCTGAGTGTCGGAGCTGAAGCAGTAGACTGTATGGGAGATGGAAACAAAAAAGCAGTGCACTTCAAAGGGTAAATTTGGAACTTTAATTCATTATATTGTTAATAATTTTTGAAGTACATAAATGAGACATTGTATGCTAACTAACACTGAGTATTTTCTGGGACTATTAAAGGGGAGCATATTCTGTATTTTTACCTATTTTAAAAAAGTTTTAGTTTATGATGGAGACAGCTTGATATCACTAAGTAATTATTTAGAGACATGAACTTGCTTCTGTTGCTGGTAAATCTCCTTTTCTTTTGTGATGTAAAGAGGAAAAATAGAGCTGGAGAAGGTCTGTCTTAGAATGAGGCCTGAAGTCATCCTTCATAGTGCAGCCTGAACTGGAAAACAGTGCCTACACTGCCTTTAAAAATAAGAGACATTGGTGATACAGCCCTTGTTTGACTTGGAATAAAAGATAGTATCGGTCATCTCCTTGATTAAGGTGCTTTTAAAATAACTCTGTCCTGTTTTCAGGAGGAATGTTTGAGTATGTAAGTGGAGCCAACTTCTTTGGAGAGATCTTGGAATGGTTTGGGTTTGCCCTTGCCTGCTGCACCATTGAAAGCCTTGCATTTGCACTGTGTACGCTTTTCATCTTGGGTTCAAGGGCAAAACAACACCACCAGTAAGTGTTTGTCTTATAATTTGTTCTCTTTAAGCTATACTTCATTTCCATTTCACTAACTATGCCTCATCGCATAGGGATGTTGCAGAGCAAGTCTCGTGAAAGGCTCTGCTATTGCAGTGGAGAATACGATAGAGAACACTCTGAGTAGGACTGAGCCCTGCAGATTTTCAGTACTGAGCACAAGCACACACGATGCACAATGAGATGGTCAAAATAATGTTTAAATGAGCATAGTTCATCCTGGATCTGTAGCGACCGTAGATCAGGGGAAATTGTCATCATTGATCAGATGCTATACTTTCCCTTGTTGCTGTAATATTACCGTTTTGAAGATCACTCAAGTCTTCTGTAACAGGCACACTTTATAGTCAACTGTAGATCATTGTGTGCAATCAAAGGTACAGGCAATATGAAAACAGTTCTGGTAGATGATATTTAATGCAGTCTCTGCTCTACCTCAACAGTCCAACTGCTAACGTACTGTATTCATAATGTGGCTTTCCTGCTAACAGAAGAAGCATAGTTTGAGAAGACTTGTTTCTTAAAAGGACTCTCTTTAGGAAATAGCATGTTTAAAAACATTTGAACACTTAATCCTGTTTTGTTTGTATCTTCCTGCTTTGGTTCTCATGCTGGAACTTAGTGGCATAAGAGGAAATAGACATGAATTTATGGAGGAAATAGGTTGAAAAAAATGCCTTTGCTAACAGTCTGTCAGGCAGACGCATGTCTTCTGGAGTCTTTAAAACGGCCAGAAGCAGAGATTCCCCTGCCCTTTGTAGGAGTTCCAGGTTTGTATAACCCTCCCAGTGAAGAAGTTCTTCCTACTATCTAACTTCAGCATTTCAAGCCTATCATCTGTGACCATCTCTCCTTGTTTTACCACCTGCTATTACTCAGCAGGGTTGCAAAATCTCTGAGGTTGGGAGGAGCATCTGAAGGTTGTCTAGACATCTGGTGTGACCTGCTCCAACCAGAGCTAACTGCAAGGCTATAATTGGCTGCCCAGGGCCTCATCCAGTTGCATTGAGCTGTCTCCGAGGCTTTCAGCACATCTCTGGCAAAGAACTGGAACATAATTTTTCTCATTTTCATGGAGAAGACTTTTTTTTCTTACAGACAGTTGGAGTTTTCCATGTTGCAACTTCTATCCCTTGCCACTTGTCCACTTTGTGCTCCCCCAGGAAGGGTATGGCTCTATCTTGTGATTAATATTGCTGTACGTAGCGAAAGACTGCAATTAGATCTGCCTCTTCCAGGCTGAAGAAACCTAGTTCCCTCACTCTCCTCTTAGATGTTCCAGCTATGCAGTTGTTGTAATGACCATCAGCTGGATCCTTCTCCAATTTGTGGACATATCTACAGCACAGGAAGCTGAAAACTGGAGGCAGTAATGCAGATGCAGTCTCTCAACTGCTGAATAGTGGAAAATAAGCACTTCCCTTGACTTGGTGACTCTGTGCTTGTTAAAGCAGACCAGTATGCAGTTAGCTTTCATCTTTCCAGTACTGACTCATGTTCAATTTGTCCATGTCCTCTTCTGCAGGGCTGCTGTCTGGCGAGCTAGTCTCTGCCCTCCACTTTTGCATGGGGCCACTGCATTCCAGCAGCAAGAGTTTGCATTTCATTCATAGTTTTGCTCCACTGTCTTAAACAACTCCTTGTAAATTATGTTCAGGCTCGAATTTCATGGTTTGTTTGTCTATCTTAAGCTTTGACAACATTCTTTCAGAGCTCTTGACTTGGAGCATTATGGAAAGCTAAAATTTGTTAAAGGAAGTAATTAGCATTAAAGGCAAAATGTATGGAAATGGGAGAGGTACAGGAAGTGTCTGGAAGTGGTGTCACTGGAAGTGACAAAATATTTTGGTATAGTCTGTTTAGTTTGAAAATCTTTGAATTAATGACTGAAAAGGATGAATGGCATAATGCTGGTATCCCAGTGACAGGTTATCGTACAACGCATGTCTTGTTCTCTGCTCGTTCCAGCTCTGGTACTGCAGTTAGCCGTTGATCGTGTAAATACCTGCACCTTAGAGAAGCCTGGATGAAGTTTGATTTTTTTAAAGTTTTGTTTTAAAGAAGGAGAAGAATAAACCTTTGAAAATGGGAGTGAATGTGAGGATAAGGTGACCAGACCGAAAAAAAAAAAGACATTTGGTGGTGCTAGGCATTTATTCTTCTAAAATTGTCTGAATTTGAAAACAGTGATGGTCTTTGAAGATGATGAGCAGTAGAGCGGGTGTAATGTTTGTCACATTCAGCTTGACTATCCAAATCCTGACTGGAACTGAAGACACTTCTAGCCAGAATAGGACTGTCACTCCAGTATGTGAAGTACCCTTTGCTTCCATGTGAAGTAATTATACAGTTTGGCATGTTATCCTCTTTAATATTTTAGGTTGGGGTTTTTTTTTTCCTCCTCTTTCTAAAGTGCAAATGCTCAGGATGCATACCAACATATGTTCTGCAACAGTAGGTCACTTCTTCCCCAGCTTTTCTCACCGAGTGTTAGTTTGCTACTACCACAAATGCTAAATCAACTTTCTTCTGTTGTAGTTGGTGATTAGATGTCATTATGATGTGTGGTAAATGGCAGTTTCCTATCCAGAGTAGGTTCTAAAGGTTGAGGTTTTTTTGTAGCCAGAAAGTACATGGATTATATTGAACAAACTGTACAATTTAATTTCCTCAACAGCATTTTTAAGACTCATTACTCAGCAGATTTGTCTTTGTTTTTCAGATGGTACCTTGAGAAATTCGAAGACTACCCAAAAGACAGAAAAATTGTGATCCCTTTTGTGTACTGAGCTGTGATTTTTAACACTGTTTTTGAACTGGATGCTTTTTGCAACAGCTAATACTTTATAAGTGCTTGGAGGTTAACAACGTGCTCTGATGATCACTGTGACAAAGCCTTTGCATCACTGCTGCTATTAGTTACTGCTTTTCCTCTTAATGAAAACCCAGAGTCTGGCAGACATGGTGAATAGGAACAGAAGTGCTTTTTCAACAGTGGAACATCATCATAAATACATTAGGCAGGATGTCCAAATTGACATCTTGGGTAGTACTGTATAGGATTTCCTGTTCTCCCTTTACTGCCTGGACAGGCCTCTGCTGTTTACACTTGATCTAGCCATGCTGTCCTCTACTCACTGCAAGCTGGATGCTGTGTTCTGCCCCTTATTTGCCTGTATAGACAAATGCAGTTGATTTTATTTGATCTCCTTTTTTTTTCTCCCCTTGCCTTCCTAATCGTTCTTCCTCCCACCTGCATTTCCAGGAGAACTGAAGATGCAGACCAAGGATGTTAGATGAATATAGTTGCTGTTAGGTGACAGTGTTCTTTCTCCTCTTTAAGGTCTTACATAGGTATGGACACTGCATAGATAATATTTAGTGCCATTTATAGAAACAGTTATAATGCTACCTTTCACAAATAATAGATTAATATTGTAATCTACCTCTCAAATTTGATACCTATTGCAATATTCAATGTGTTTTCTCACTCGACACTATTTTTGGAAGGCATTCTTTACTTGGGATATTTAGGCCAGTCTAGCACTGTTAACAATTGCGTAATGTTCTCTAACTTCATAAAAAACCCTCCAGATTTTTACAAAAATCATTTACTATGCTGTTAAAAAAAACCCCAAAACCAACTGTTTCTCCTCTTTACCTGTTTAGATGATTTTATATTCCCAAACCCTGGAATTCTTAGTGCCTCTTGTTTTGTTAATCTGTTCTCATACCCCTGCATTTTTCTCCCAAAGGATCCCAGAAAGATTTCAAAAACATGATGAGATCCCAAGCATAACAGCTTTCAAATTTCAGGCATATCAGGGTTTTTTTGCCTGCTTGTGATAATAAATAATTTCTTAGAATTCCTGGGGGGGGGGACCCTAAAACATTATGGAGAAAACTTTTTAAAATGGCAAAACCCAAACAGAAACAAAACCCCCAAACCAACAAATAATACTAATTTAAAAATAGCTTTCCATAAAAATCTGCTAATATGGTTTGGAAATTAATAGAAATCAAGCTTTTTGCCAAGTGTCTGTTGATCTGTTTACACTGTATGCACTGGGTGAAGTTCTTCAAAACCAATTGGTAACATAGCTTTGCCAAACACTGGCTTCCCCAGTTGTTGCAGTAAGCTTTATCTAGACCTCAAATTCTGTCTTTGTTGAGTTACACTTCTGTAGTAATCAAGGTAATGCATTTAAATTTTACCTCTACAAATTTTAGATAGTAGTTTAGAAAAGTGCATTCAGGAAATAGCAGTGAAAAAGGAGTTGGTGACCTGAGCTTCTGCTTAAGAGCTTTCTTCCTCTTCCCGACACATTTACACAGTACTTTCTGCACTGAGCTCTTGGCTGTCACTAAGGATTTGTGCAATGGTGTGAGTGTAACACAGTTCTGTTGTTATTGACTGAAATAGTCAAAGGAAGGAGGGGAGAGAAACTGGCAGCCCTGTAGTGATGGTAACTGACCTACAGGGAGGCCTAGGGACGCTGGCTGCTCCTCCAGTATTGACTGGGATGACTGATCTGGCTCTCGGGCACGATCCCAGACCTCTGGCTTCAGGAGAACATAGGAATCCCCATTCCTTTGGTGCTGGTGTCATTACTAACACAACTCTGAAGTGGTATTTCTGGAGCAATCGGCATCGAAGCACCTTCTCACCCCTCAAATCTCACCAAAAAACCCCACACTTGTGGAACTGAAGTTTATTTCTCTAGGCAAGCCTGGTGAGGTAGATTGGTACATACGTTACTTTAACTCACTCAGTTTATAGGTTCACTTTTTTTTTTGGTGGTGTTTTTAAAACACTGTCCACTTCCTAATAAAGCTAGGTTTAAAAAAGTCAGACTCCCTTCAAAGGTGCTGTGCTCATGATCTGTGATTCCCTCAGTTCTCACCTTGTTACTTCCTTTGCTCAGGGGGTCTGGTGTCCTCGTTAGATACATGGCTACTGCTGCTGGTAGAGTTTCTTCCTCACGCTCTTCTTGCCTTTGTCAATTAGTCCCTGCAACTCCTGCTTTGTTGATGTGTTGTGCTTTTAAAGTCTTGACTAAAAGCAGCTATTTTTTCCTTTACTCTGTTCAGTCTCTTTGCTATTATGCTGTAACTTCCTCTAATATATTACCTTTTTATAAACCCCATCATTCCTGTTGCTATCGGATTTTTTTCATGAATTGTTACTTGCTCCTGGTTAGGCAAAGCTTTCTGAAAGTTTGTGACGGGTTGACCCTGGCTGGACACCGGGTGCCTACCAGCCATTCTTACTCCCCCTTCTCAGCTGGACAAGGGGATTAAAAACATGATGAAGGGCTTGTGGTTTGGGATAAGGGCAAGGAGATCACTCATTAACTGCGGTCACAGGCAGAACAGACTTGACGAAATTAATTAATTTATTGCCAATCAAAAATCAGAATAAAGAGAAATAAGAACAAATCTTGAAATGCCTTTCCTCCACCCCTCCCTTCTTCCTGGGCTTAACTTTGCTCCTGCTTTCTCTACCTTCTTTCTCGGCCGTGGTACAGAGGAAAGGGGGGTGCAGTCAGTTCATCACCCCTCTCTGCACCTCCTTCCTCCTCATGCTCTTCCTCTGCTCCAGTGCGAGGTCCCTCCTCCAGAGACAGTCCTCTGTAAACCTCTTCAACACGAGTCCTTTCCATGGGCTGTAGTTCTTCCCAAACCGCTTTAGTGGGGGTCCTTTCCAGGGGCTGCAGTCCTTCAGGAACAGACTGCTCCAGGGTAGGTCCCCTGCAGGGTCACAAGTCCTGCCAGGAGCCTGCTCCCCTGTGGGCTTCCCATGGGGTACCAGCATCCTCTGGGCACCCACCTGCTCCAGCATGGGCTCCTCCATGGGCAGCAGGGGGATAATTGCTCCACTATTATCCTCCCATGGGTGGCAGGGGGATAATTGCTCCACTATTATCCTCCCATGGGTGGCAGGGGGATAATCGCTCCACTATTATCCTCCATGGGTGGCAGGGGGATAATTGCTCCACTATTATCCTCCCATGGGTGGCAGGGGGATAATCGCTCCACTGTTATCCTCCATGGGTGGCAGGGGGACAGCCTGCCTCACCACGGTCTTCACCATGGGCTGCAGGGGAATCTCTGCTCTCATGCCTGGAGCATCTCCTCCTTCTCCTCCTTCACCGAATTTGGTGTCTGCAGAGTTGTTTCTCTCACCTATTCTCACTCCTCTCTCCACTGCTGTTGTTTCAGTGCAGTTTTTCCCTCCCTTCTTAACTGTGTTGTGCCAGAGGCACCAGCACTGCTGCTGGGGGGCTTGGCCTGGCCCCGTGGTGGGTCCACCTTGGAGCCAGCTGGCATCGGCTCTGTGGGACACAGGGCAAGCTTCTCGCTTCTCACAGAAGCCCCCCTGCAGCCCCCCTGCTACCAAAACCTTGCCACGCAAACCCAAGGCAAAGTTTTATTTTGTAAAATTGCCAGATTAAGCAATGAGGTGGCACTTGGGGCAGAAGTCATTTGTCGATTGCCTTGAGCGGTTTTCCTACACTGCAACTGTCATGCAATGCTTTGGAAGTTACACATTTCAAGCCTCAATGGATAACAGGCTGTAATTACTCCTTTTAAAAGGGCTACCAGCAAAAGTTCATGGAAGTGAAGTAATTGTCCTTTGTTTCCTAATTCATTGTACTGGATGAACTGCCATCCCAACAGCATTTCATTTAAATTCAAAGTAGAGGGAACAAGCAACTCCTTGGCAAATGTAACCTTGTCTGCTACTGGGGCTAAATCTCAGATAATTTCTTGAATATTCTCATTTCTAATGCAGATCAAAAAAAGATAAATTACAAGTAACACTGCAGATAACAAACCATACCGTATTTCTCATCAAGTAATAATGTCATCTTCAAGCACTTGGTCTTTGCATTAACATTAGGCTAACTAGAAACATGAGCTAATTATCTAACTTACTTGGTTACACGTAAAATCTAGTCAAACCCTTCTCAGCTGGCTTTTTGTGCCGCTGCAGGGCTGGGGGCTTGCTCCCTAGAGCAGAAATCACCAGCCACAGTAGCAATTCCCAGGACAGTCAGCTCCTCTAGCTCCTGTCTGGTTTTCACACAAGGCGTTCCCCTTCTGGGCCGCGTCCGGGCAGTGCCGGGCTCTAGGGAAACTAGCCATGGTGTGGGCTGGCCCGGGTGTGTGCAGCCCCAGCAGAGGGGCCTCCCGAGCACCAGCAGAAAGCGAAGCGAGCCAGTCTGAGGCAGGCTAGGGAAAGCAAGCTTCTGTAAGTCACTTGTCTGATTTCACATTAATACATCATTACTGTTCTCGTTAGCATGACACCATTAGTCCTGTCTGGAAAATAGCTATGGAGAAAAGACTGCTTGCTGAAGCAAACTTTTACTGTGTTGGCTTTTACTTCGTTGTGTTTTTTTGTTTGTTTCAATAGTATCAAGACCCTTTGACAGGGAATTATTTGTGTTTGTGCTGGTGAATTTTAGGGAAAGCACTGTTTACAGGAGGAGCAGAAAGGGTTCTGACCAGAAGGAGAATTTAGTCCTGCATTTATTAGTGATCTGCAAATTAAATACATTCTAAAGTATATGAATGTAACATAAGATGTCAGGGAAAGATATAAAATAGAAAGCAGAGCTCTGCTGTCAGTAGAGACCGTCTTCCATAACACCGTATTGCTCAGCCTAGCCAAGCACAGGCATTTTGAACGGCAGCCTTTGAGCAGACTTCAGTTTAATGAATCTCTTTTCTTGAAGGCTCTCCAGCAAGCATCTGGAATGGATATTAATGAAGTCTCTGGGTAACTTTGGTCTGTGGGAACAAGGTCTCTTACCGTCGTTAACCTCTGTATAGATTCCTCCGGAGAAATGTACTTTCCTTCTCTACTTTCTTCTCCAACAGCAAGGCCAGCTGTTTGGCAACAAGGCTGGGCACTCAGCCAGAGCTCTCTACTTGATCTAGAAGAGGTTTTATCTTTCCTGATGTATACTGTAAATATTTCGTTCTAGCAGATATGATTTGAAATTTTCTTGGGTGATTGATGATGTCTGCCCTGAGCCATCATAGACTATTTCTTCTCCCTTGTGGGTAACTGCAGATGTAATTTCTCTGAGACCAAAACATTCTGTCCATAATTCTTGCTGGGTTCCGTGTAGCCCAAATGAGAAAGTTCAAAATGAATCAGAGAGAGTTTGAATCAGGCCCAGCAAAGAATTATACCATGCAGTACAAATGGCAAGAGGTTCTTATTAGCAGCTGTGCAGGAAGCTAAGGCAGAGCTGTCAATCCCATAAACAGCACAGCCAAGGTCAGAACACGTCACAGTCTCATAGCCCCGTGCCAGAGCCATTGCTGGGAATGACAGATCGTTTCCAGGCCAGCACCAGGCAGTGGGATCCTTACAGCCAGGCTAGAGAGTGCATTATGCACCAGGACTTGCAGTCACCAAGAGAGATACTGCACTCAGGGCAGGGGAAGGGTTTCCCTTGGCACAAGAACGTAGAAAGTAGAAAACAGTGGGAAGAAAGACAGGGCTGTTGTGATTGAAACCCACCCAGCCAGCAAGCACCATGCAGCTGCTCGCTCACTCTTAACCCTTCCAGTGGGATGGGGAGGAGAAAACTCAGCAAAAGGCTTGAAAGGAGGCTCACTCACCCATTCTGGCCATGGGCAAAAGACAGACTCCACTTGGGAAAACAAAATCAATTTCATTTAAACAACAAAACCAAAACCAATTAGCCAATTGAAAGAGAGTAGGACAGTGAGAAAAAACAACAAGACCTTAAAAACACCTTCCCCTGACCCCTCCTCTCTTCCCGGGCCCAGCTCTACCACCTTCTCCCTCCAAGCAGCTCAGGGGGACAGGGGATGGGGTCCCAGTCTGTTCCATGTTGTTTCTGCCACTCCTTCCTCCCTACAGGGAAAACTCCTCACATTCCTCCCCTGTGGCAACGTGGTGTCTCTCCCAAAGGAGACAGTCCTCCGTGAACTTTTCCAACAGACAGGGGGCTCTTCCATGGGCTGTGGTCCTCCCAGTGATGGACCACTCCAGCGGGCTTCCCTCAGAGCCATAGCCTTCTTCAGATGCAGCCACCTGCTCTGGTGTGGGGTCTTTCACAGCCTGCAGATGGGATTCTTCTCCACCATCTATCTCTGAGGGCTGCAAGGGCTCACTCTGCTGTCACACCACAGGCCAAAGAGGCACGGCTGCTCTGGCATGCCTCCCCTGCTCCTTCCTCACTGACCTCAGTGTTTGTCTCTCTCATGTCCCACCCTTCTCCCAAACAAAAGAACCCCAAAACCAAAAGAAGCCACTCAACAGGTTTTTCCCCTCTTAAATATGCTATCACAGAGGTGCTGACTGGCTCAGCCTTGGCCAGAGGTGGGTCTGACTTAGAGACAGGGGAGCTTCTTGAAGCTTCTTACAGGAGCCACACCAGTATTCCCCTCCCCAGCTCCCCAAACCCTGTCAGACACAAACCCAACACAAGGGCAAGAGGTGAAAGAGGCAGCTTCCACATCCTCAGGACAGCAGCTCCAGACAGACCCCCATCGTTGCTCTCCACTCCTAACAGATAGAGCCCGAGTGAAAAATCTGCAGTGGTCTGCACTTCACGGCCAGGAGTCAGACACAGCTGTATGCAACAGCGGGAGTATGGGATATAAAGTGGTACTATGCATCGTTGGACATCGGTATCGTGAACAGACTCCTTAACTCGGGCCACATGGCCGTGGAGTGGGGACTGCCATTGCAGAGAGCTGTCACGTTCCCTGCCGATACCCACGGACAGGAGGCACGGACACTGCCACCACAAGGGGCCTTTGGGACAGCCAGGTATGGTCTGCTCATCTACGGTCTGCAGGATCCCGAAGGCATGTCTGTTCCACTGCGTGTGCATAAGGTCCCCAGATCAAAAGGTACTGGCAAACTGGCAGAGTCCTGGAGAAGTCGCAGCTGATCTCTGTCCACAGTCTATCCATGCACTGGAGAAAGCTGAGGGTGGGGCTGTTTATCACATCTCAGGGGAGACAGAAGTTGCACAGTGCTACCTGGTTCCACTACCGAGCTAGGTCAATTTGGTTCAAGAAAGTTGGAGTGCTGCTATAAAGTCTGGGGGAGAGGTGTCTGAAGGCTATCCTGCTGGATCCTGGCCTTGACTGTAGCTCTTTCAAAGAGCAAATAGCAAATGAGTGTGCTGACAGATGAATCAGTGCTCTGACAGTTTTCCTGCCCCCCTGGACAACACCTGTATCCGTACACTCCACCTTCTTTGCTCTCTTTATTTCTAGTCCAGGTCTTTCTCAATATCAGATTAAATGTTCAGCCATTCTCTCTCTGACTCACACGTTACCTTTCCCTGTTCCTATCCTCATTCTAAAGGACCTGCTAAGCTACATTATTCTTTCCTGTCAGTCCCTAGCTAATCTATCCTACAGATGCTTCACATTAGCCTTACCTGAAAGCTCTGCCAAAAAATCTTGCTCTCCTTTGATCTTCTCTACTCCTCTGCTTACTTATCCATGAGCCAATGTCTCAGGTCAGCACTTTCATACCAACATCAAGCTGTTTCTCTTCTGGAAATCTTCTTCCTGTATGTCCAAGATATTTAGTTGTGGCCCAAGAACAGTTAAAAATAATAGCTTTGAAGGTGGAGATGCAGGACATAAACATACTTAGGGAGAGGGAGGTGCATTGCGACAGAGTGTGGTTTCTATTTAAAGAGTAAATGCATATGAGTACGTGCATGTGCTGCCTGTAGATGAGGACCAGTGGGCAGGATGAACCAATGAAAAATACTTGGGCATCTGACCATGCAAGAGAAATTAGCTTCTAGCAATCTGTACAAGATCAAATATGGCTTTGGTCGAGCTTGGAAGCTCGTAAAAGTGAGCTACATCTTTCACTGTGATGGTCTTCGTTGACACCCAACATAACCTTTCTAATTCTACCCACAGTCACCCTGAGATGCATAAATGATTCTTCCAGGTTTCATACAGAAGCAGCTGGTGCCCCGTCTGATGCTGTGTTAACATGGCAGATGAGGGCTCCAGGGCACATCCTCACTAAGCAAATTTTACATCAGCTCTCTCACAGTTTGTCTCATATGTCTTAGCACTTGTTCCTCCTGGGTTTTTTTGTATCTTGCTCACCTCAGCAGAAAGCTTACAATCACCAGAGCTGAAGGAAAGCATTTTTATCATAGTATTGTTCCTAGGAGGAACAATGCATTAGTTATAGATTCTTTTCCTAGCAGAAAGTCTAGCCAAATCTACCTTTTCTTCCCACTTTAGAGCACATGCAATCCCAACGTGAGCTGGGATCTCTTCCTCTTGCCAGGATTCACACAGCAGGTTCCATATGCCTTCAGCTGTCCTCTACACAATAGCCTGGAGAATGATGATCCTAGGAGGTCCTAGATTGCAAACATGAGTAAAGGAGGAATCCTGACCAGTTCATTCCCATGAACTTTCATGAGTCTCCTTACTGTGTTCTATCGAGTTGTCATTCGAAGGGAAGTGATCCTTACAAAATCAGCTCTCTGCAGGGTTCTCCACTAACCAGGACAGGAAGACAGAGCACCTGATTTCATACAACTCTTGAGATCCCACTTAAAAAATACTTTCAAAAGCTTTATAATATTTGACATAAACTTCACTTGTTTATGGTATCTCTCACAGATTACTTTGTATGCCTAAAATTATTCTTAAAACCATCTCTGTGCTTATTATCACAATTTAGTTTCCATGCCTAAAAAAGCCTTTGAAGAGGGAAAGTCTGCAAGAATTAATTATCTTCAATTAGGTGTTGGTGCTGTCAGCATACTCTCTCTTAAGAAAACCGACAAGTCTTAAAGGCAGGAATTCCTAATCTCTGAGTTAAAAACCAAATCTGTGCCCTTCCAAACTTTCTCTAGATGAGGAAGAGAAACAAATTAGAACACAAGAACAATTAAAAAAATTGCGGCATTCTGAAAGTAATCTCTGTCAGAGCCCAGATAGATCACTGGAAATAAAAGGTGGGTATATTAAGGTGACACGTTTGTCTTGCTCCTGTTGCACATCTATGTAATGTACGCAGTGACAAAAGGTCTCCAAGACAGAATTCCCGACAGAAACGTTGATACAATCCCAGGAGCATGAGGCAAGGATCACACCTGACTGCCCATGCAATCTCTGCCCCCCACGCTGCCACCCTGACTGCGAGTGTAACTGCGTGGCCTGTGACCCACGTCCCACGCTCTCTGCGTTCACCACCCAGCTATTGTACGTAGGCAGCTAGAAAGGGATTTTCATGTGTACGAACATGCCTGGCGAGAAGCTGCAGCTGTTCAGCTGTTGATTTATCATCTGCTCAGCTCCTCTGACACAAGGCTGGCAACCCTTGTAAGAGTGGGGGAAGATGGAGTGGGAAGAGGAGATGGCTGGTGGTTGGCAGCTGTTTCAGCCTCTGCACTTCAATTAGCAATAGACACCCTAATTTTGGCTGATGCTCAGTGTTCATCTGAAGAGGACGTAGAGCCGTGAAGAGAGGAAGGACTGAGCAAAGTGAAAGGTCTAAGGAGGAAAAGATAACATGATTTTAGCCTGCCCAGGGTTATTCACGCGGGACCTTCTTTATTGTGAGACAAGCCATTTTGAAGAAGGTAAAAACTCATGTTTCCAGAGGACAGATGGCAAGAATGCCCCAAATCCTGCCTTTTAAGAAACAGAAACTCCTGTTCTGGATTTATACTCATTTCCCCGTTGTGATAAACTCCATGTGAGAGATGAAATCTATCTCTGCTCTCCTCCCCAGAAAGTCTTTACTGGAAAAAGCAGTGACAAGGGAGCAGCTAAAGGAACTGTCTTCCCTTTACCTCCTCCCTAGCACTGTCTCCCGGTGAGGAGCGTGTGCTGAAGGTCACTCGTTAGATAGGCACCTACTTGGATGGGCAGCCTTTTTCTCACACCCCCATCCAGCTTGAGGCAGTAGTTTGTTCAGTTCTTTCCTCTTCCTGCCTTCGTCAGACACAAGTCCGGTCAGATAAACTCCTGAATGCTACTCTGTGCCTTCTCCATCCATCCTGTGCGTCATAAAGGCTATGAAGAAGTAGTGAAGTGTGGAGTGTGAAGGAGGTCAAGTATCAGAGGCTTGCATCAAGAATGTGGGTGATCTGAAAGAAGGTCATATGGGACAAAATCCTGGAGACTTCCTGGACAATGCAAACTCCTGAAGAACCAGTTGGTCACCTCTTAGCTGCTGGGTTGCACTGATGGAATCAACCTGTGGCAATTCCCGGCTTCAGAGAACAGAGCTAAGTTTGCATCACATGAGTGAGCTGTATTTGCATCTCTTCATTTCCAGGGATGTAAACTGAGCCACATTAAAGGTATGAGACACTATCTGCCTTTACCTGTGTTAATGAGTTCAGTGACTTCATTAAAAGAATAGATTAATAGCAAGCATTGGGCAAGGTTGCTCTGTATACACTCCAACTATCTATTCAACTCTACTGTCATTTGCCAAAACGTGTGAAGTTCTCACAGAGCTGGAACTGCAGCCATCAGGACATCACAATCATGCACTACAGGGTTACCAAACGCTCCAGCACTGTCCTTGTTGCCAAACAGTTCAGAGGCTGAAACTGAACTACAGTCTTTATCCAAGAGGGAGCTGTGGTTGTGTTCTCCGTGACAAGCAGCTAGAGGAAAACACTTTATAACAGATTATTTAAATGACCCCAGAAGTAATGAGACCACATTTTTAGTCATTAGCTCTATAAATTTGAAGTTAAATACTACCTTGAAGAAACTGAAGTCACAAAAAAAAAAGAGTAGATCTAAGGACATTTTGTTACTGGCATAAAACAGGCAATGATAACGGGAGGCATTTTAATATGACATGAACGATCTGAACCAAGCACTTGCACTTCCCTACAGAAACAAGGCATTGTGTCTCCCGAGGTTAGGATCTTTTCACTGTCCGCATCCTCACAAGTTCACCAGCGGGAAGGAAACTCTTTCAAAAAAGAAAGCACATTTGTCTGATGATCAGAAATATATTTGAGTTTCAAACTTCCTGAGAGTCTTACCTTCAGTGAGCAGCTTCATTGATGAAAGGACAACTGAATGAAAATCAGAGAGTCTTTTAGAAATAAATAACAGCCCTTGCAAATGAAATCCTCGTTTGCTGTCTTTGGAGGGAAATTCTCACTTTAAGGAGACAAGACTGGAAACATACTTTATTCAGATTTCTTAACGGAGATGCTAGAAACAGAGAGTAAGAGCTGATGTTAGAAGACAGTAGTTTTTCTTGTCCTTGTGCCACAACAGGCCATTGGGAGTTATTTCTTCGTATGTACACGCTTACGAAGGAAACATGTAATGTCTCCTTTTCTGCAGAGATACTCCAGTGACTTGCCACAAGCTTTGGCAAATCATCATGAGACAGATGAGTGAACGGGTGTATTTACAAACCATTGCATCTAGACTTCTCAGAGGAGACTTCCTTCTTCTCTGTGGTCTTAAAATGTGAACGCCCGTGTAGGTTGTGCCCCAAACTTCCTTCATGCACCCTATTACACAGCATTTGCTGCCTTGACCCCATGTCAGGAACTGACAAAGCACTGCTGTAGCTTCAGAAATGCTGTCTCCCTGAACACAGCTGAAGTCAGCGAGAGGCAGACCCTTCTAAGAAGATGGCAGCAATTTCAGGAAACAGCCTGGTCCCTTCCAAGACAGGGCTGGGATCGTTGAGAGCCTCAGGAATAGTCTCTCCTCAGTCAAAAGCTGCTTTTGAGCTATTGCCTCTAACAGGGCAGTGGTCTTTACGAGCTAGACCACAAAATGAAGCTGGAGATAATTTTGGTAAGGGGGGGAATCAGGTCCTCATGAAAGCACTGACTTCTAAAAGATGGCAGCAGGGCAGGGAAGGAACTAAACAGGTCACGAAACTGCAGAGAGCTTGGAGCTGCCTCCATAAGATTGGTCCTTGGGTCTTCCCCCCCCCCCCCCCCCCCCACCCCCCCAAAAAAAAACCCCCCAAACCCAACAAACCATTTATGAGTAGCTCTTTATTAAGATTTTCAACTCGGCAGCTTGAAGATGTGATCTTCACCTGTTGTGTGAAAAGTCAGAGCACGGAAGCGACAAGGCTGAGATCTGGGTCCTACGGCCTCCTCCGCCCTTCAGAGTGGATCTGCAGCGACACCACTCTCACCACCAGCACACCGGGTTGGCTAGGCTGGGGAAACAGGGCCAACCCTTGCCTCTCCTTGCTGAACCTGGACTGTCACAGAGGCAAAAACGCAAGTATTCAGGGCGAAAAGAAGGCAGAGACATTGTAATTCTGTGGTTTATTTCTCACAGCATTTATATTAAAGTAACAGAGTTGAGGGACCTGTTTGCCTCCATTCGATTCAAACCCAAACCAAACCCAAACTATCCAAAATCCTTTGGAGAGATGAACTGTAAAACCGAGGACTGTTGTCAGAAACTCAAGCGGCTGAAACCTGTGCTGAAGATCTGTATATCCAGTTGACAACACGAGTTGGAAGGGTGCTTTGGTTTCATCATGTGAAAAATCTGGTGAACATGCTTTTACACGAGACAAGCGTAACAGCTCTTTCATGTGGTTGGGTTTTGGTTAGTTTATTGTGTACTTTTATGTGTAGGTTGGCTGTTATACCCGAAAACAGATCTGTTTCTTAACAAAAATAAATTGATTTGCTCTTTATAAATGACTTCCAACAATAAATATTAGGCTGTCACCCTCAAATCAGCTTCTCTTGCTCTGAAGTCCAAGGGTATAGTTAGAGAATACAGCTGCATCCAATACAACTGCCCTCTGGCAACGAATGACAGTCTTGTTCTCTCATCCTCTCTCCCACCCACTCCTTAGCACCAACTCTGATCACAAAGTAATCTCACTGAAAATGAGTTGCTAAAAACTATCACTTCTCTTCCTAGTGCCGTTTTCTGCTAACTTAGCAAGTAAAAGTGGTTCACAGATCAGTATCAGGCTTGTGAAAGGGAATGGGAAAAGGGAGTAGAAGGATTACAGAGTGAGACCTGTCTTTTTCCCATTCTGCGGCAGTAAATTGTTAGATCACTCAAGATGTACCACACAACTGCACTGGAGGGCTGTTGCAACTGGGATTCCCTGGCAGTATTTGTCATTATGCACGTACAACCCTCAGCCCGCTGTTCTGCAGTCAGGTAAGGGCTACATCCAACTGACGGGTGATTCCTGGACTGCTGCAGACTCTGGATGTACGCTGGGGAGAGGACACGATCCATGGCATGATGAAGCCACTCAAGGAAAAAACCAAATAACTGGATTACAAAGAGTTACAAACACAATGCTGGAAGGTTGTCCGTTAAAGCCAATCTTTAGACCAGAGAAGAAACACAGCATGTGTTATGCACCTGCCTTTGATCCCACTCCAACAGCCACTGGCATTTCAGCCAGAGATCGATGACTGCTCGTGAAACCCAGCGATGACTGCCCGTGAAACCCAGCCGTTATGGAGACACCCCTGGAACTGGCACCGACCCCCAGAGACTCCATCCCAGTCATACCCTACACTGAAAACACGGTACTGCACGGCTCTCTCCCGGGGCGAGGACTTTCTTGGTGCCTCCCCGTGTTTGTGCTGCGTGCTTCTGTCCGTACTCACGGCCCACCCACTTCGGGGCTCCCCTTCCTCCAGGGGAGCAGCACGGTCCTGCTCAGCTTCCCATCGCCACTACTTCTCAAAATCCACCCTCTTCTTTCCGCGGGAGCAGGGCCACACCTCTCCCAAGGGACAAGCCCCCGGGCACCGAGAGGGCCACGCGGTGCTGGGGGAAACCCGCCGCTGGGCCGCGGCTGCCTGCGGCCTCGCACCGGGGCCTCGCAGGGACTCCCCCGAGCAGGGCCCGAGCCCGCAGCTCCCGGCGGCAGCGCCGGGGCCCAGCGCCACCCTCCCCCCGCTGCAGGCCGGGGCCGCGGGCGCCCCGCTCGGCGCAGGCGCGGCAGGTGCGGAGCCGCCCCCTCCCGCCCCAGGGCTTCCGGAGCCTCCCGACGTGCCCCGGGCGCGCACGCGCGCGAAGGAGATGGCGCTGCCGGGGCGGGGGAAGCCTCCCCGCCGCCCTCGGCCCCACGCTTCCCGCCCGCCCCGCCCCGCCCCGCCCCGCGGGGCTCCAGCGCGCATGTGCGGTTGCCAGGGCGGCCGTCTCCAGTGAAGGTTTAAAATCTGCGGCGCATGCGCGCTGCTGGCTCTGGCCCTGGCGAGGGGGACGCCACATTGGAACGGCGCGGGGAGAGCTCCGGGCAGCGCCAGGGCCGGGTACAGTTTGCGTCGCCTCCGCTCCTCCCGAGCCGCGCTCGCCTCGCCCGGCTCTGTCCCAACCTCCCCCCCCCCCCCCAGCCGCCGGCCGCGCTCCCCCCTCCCCGCGACCCATGCCGCCCCTCCCGGCCCGCGTCTAGCGCCGCTGCCGGGCCCGGCGCAGCCAGGCGAGAGAGCGCGCGGCGGGCGGTGAGCGGGCGGCGGCGCGGCGCTCTGGCCGGGCCGTGAGGGTCGGAGGCGGGCGGGCGTGGATGGATCCCCGCGTGGCCTGGATCCAGCCCGAGCAGAAAGGCCCCGCGAATGCGCTGTGGATGCAGATCTGGGAGACCTCGCAGGGCGTGGGGGGCCGGGGCGGCGCCAGCTTCCCGCACTACCTCTGCCTGAACTCCCCGGCGCTGGACTCGGCCGCTGCCGCTTCCCCGCCCCGCGGCCACGGCTGCGTGCGGCTCGGGGCGCCCGGCGGCGGCCCCTGCTGCTCTTCCTCGCCGCCTTCGCCCTCGCCTTCCCCTCCGGCCCTGCTGACGGGACTCGTTTCCGCTGCCACCGCCGGCCCCGTGGCCGTGAACGGCGGCGGCGACGGAGGGCGGCGGCTGCAGAAGTCGCCTTCCGTGTCTTCCTCGTCCTCCTGCTCGTCGGTGGAGTCCGGCACCGAGAGCCCCGGCTTCTCCTCCTCGGGATCGTGCAGCGGCGGCGGAGGCGGCGGCTCCTCCTCTTCCTCCTGCGGCCCCCGGGCGGCGGCGGTGGCTCCTCCCGGGCTGCTGGGCAGCGGGGCCGGACCCGGGGAGTTTTTTAACTTCCACGAGAACAAAGTGAGCGGTGTGAACGGGCACCACCAGCCCCCGCACCTGGCGCGCAGCCCCCACCCGCCGCCGCCGGCCTCTCCCCAGCAGCACCAGTACCACCCGGGCCGTCGGAAACGAGAGAATAAAGCCAGCACCTATGGGATGAATTACTTGCTCTCCGGCAGCCGCGGCGTCGCCATCAACAGCTCCCCCCACCAGCAGCGGCAGCCGCCCCAGCCAGCGCTGCAGAGCCCCGGCACACCCTGGAAGACCAGGAAATACAGCCCGGGCGTGCAGGGGTGAGCAGCCGGGGCCCGAGAGGAAAGGGGCGCCTCGGCAGCCTCTCCTGCGGCCCAGACGGGGATGGGGGGGTGTGGGTCGCACAAACTTCTCTGCGGCCGGCTGCGAGGTTGATGGTGGGGCACAAAACCGTGTTCTTCCCTAGATCACCTTGGTCTGTGCTGGCTGGGTGGCTCCTGGCCAAAGCAGCCTTGCAGTCAGGGCCTAGGAACCCACAGATACAGAGGGTTAGGCCTTGCCTTGTAGTTGGTTAAGAGGTGAAGGTATCAGGCTGCTGCCAAAAGGCACATCCGCAATAATTAAAGCGGAGATGGGGTGGGGATGCTTGTCAAAGCTCCTAGGGGCCAACTCAGATCTGAAGGGGGAAGCAGAAGGCTTCAGTTCAGAGTAGCTCAAAGGAAACCCTTGCACTTATTTTTAAACGTCTGTGTTTAGGTTGCAGCAGACTGGTTACTTTGGGGAGTGCTAGCAACATGGATTGAAAGGGAATTGCCCCAGTTGGGCTGAAACAAGCATGAAGTCAGCGTAGTCTTAGAACATTTTGGAGAGAAATGTTCTAGCTGTAGAATAATTGAGCCAGCCAATATATGGACAGAAATCTTGGTTAAGAGAACGCTTTATGGAGCTTATCCTGTCCTGTGGCCTTAACGTTCTCATATAAATGGGTAGTTAGTAAGGCTGAGTATTCAGTTTGGCCCAGTTAACATGTCGAAGGGACTAAACTTGAGCAAAGCACCTCTGGGATGCTCCACAAGACTTCTGCATCTCAGCTGTCAGATTTCACTCGGTCAAGGGGGAATGTTGCTTTCTAACCTGAAGGCTGTTTTATTCATGGAAGAAGTGCTAGCTGCATCGATTGACCATAGCAGATTTTTGGACATCATTTCAAAAACTAGTGTCTTGGCACTGCCAAAGTCCAGGACCCACGGAGGAAAGGCACTGCATAATTGTGAAGGGAAATAGGTAGCAGGATATACTTCCAGACCTAGAGAAATTTAACTAAGAGATTTAAGGACAATGTCTTCCTGTTCTCTTTTGGGCGGTACTGTAAGGCCTTGAGTACATTGAAGTTACCCGGAAGTATTAAAAGATGTTTTTAAAGTTTGTTTTTGCAAACCATAGCCTTTCCTGGGGAGGACAAAACTTGTGACTGCTGCTTTTTTACTTCCAAACTATCACTGAAAATGAAAATCGCTTACAGGAGGCAAAGATTTGAATATTCAAGAGGTGTCATAGGGTAGGAGCTTTGGCTCCTGTACTAATGAGATGATGTCAAATTCCAGTATTATCTTAATCTGAAGTTCTTTGTTTTACCTGCATGGAGATACAGTAGAACCCTGAGTTAACAGCCTATGTGTGTAAGGCAAGTCAGTGTCACTGAGGTAGATCTCCAGGCAGGTGGGTGAGGGAGTTGCCTGAGGTCACCTGCCAGGTCACTGCTGGGTAACCTTGGGTAAGCAATCCTGGGAATCGAATCCAGACACTGCAGGTTCTCTCCTCTAGCTATTAGGCAGCACCTATGCCAATCACAAATCCTTACCTTTTATCTTCTGCCCTTTTGTTTTCTGTGGCTTCCCTTTAGTGGACAGGGAAGTGTTAGAGTCCAGCAGAGGAATATGAGGACAATGAAGGGACGGGAACATTTCTCTTCTGAGGAAAAGCTGAGAGAATGAGAGCTGTTTAGTCTGGAGAGAAGACTGAGGGGATTTTATTAATGTTTACACCTCTGAAGGGTGGGAGTCAAGTAGAAGGGGACAGTCTCTCTTCAGTGATGCCCTGGGATAGGTGCAACAGCCACAGACTGGAACACAGCAAGTTCCACCTCAACATGAGGAAAAACTTCTTCCCTGTGAGAGTGACTGAGCCTGGCCCAGGCTGCCCAGGGAGGTTGTGGAGTCTTCTCTAGAGACTGAAGACCCGCCTGGCTCTTTTCCTGTGTGGGCTGCCCTGGTTGGACTCCATGATCTCCCCAGGTCCCTTCCAACCCCTATGATTCAGTGATCCTATGAAGATTATGCCACTTTCAAGTATAAGTTTAAGAGAAGTATAAGAGAATGCATACACAAGAAAATTGTTTAGCCAGGTTTCAGTTGCACTGTGCGGTTCCATAATACAGGCTGTTGTTTTGCTGATGTGTTAATGATAACGTTCTCAGCTAAATGTCTTTGGCATTTCACTACAAGTTCCATTTCCTGATCTTCTGTCAAAGATCTGTTTTGCTGCAGGGACACCTGATGATAGGAGTGGGACACCAGTAACTGCAGAATGCGTGGTCTCATAGTTCCACCTTTCCTTAGAGTAGCAGAGGACTAGTGCTGAAGGAGAGCGTGGAAGCTGAAACTGTAGACCTAAGTTTTGCCTTAAAGTTCTGAGTTCTGTTGCCCAAGATAAATTGTGGATAAGTGTGTATTTTAAAACAGTTTTCTGTTTGGTGTTAGAAAATTTTTTTTATGAAGTAGAGATGTGACTTGAAATAACAAAAACATTGTCACTGCTGGAGTGTCTGTAGGTGTCTGTCTCTGCAGTAATTCCTGACTACTGGTGAGCTTCACTTCATTTTGCTGAAGCTAGACTGGTATATTATTTGTCTGTTCAAATAAAAGTGCACTGAAAATACTGAGATGGGAGCAGATCCCTACAGAAGTTTCTTCTGGATCCTTTATGTTCCTGATTTGTTGCCTGGTGTTACTAGAAACTGCCAGCCCAGTCCTGAAGCACCTCATCCATAACTGCCCCAGTCAATTGACAGAGCATCTTTAGTGGTGTCAGACTGGTGTATACAACTGTGAAAAAATGTGATCCTTACAATTGTCAGTTGCAGTCTGCTTTGGACATAGACCTCAGGAAGGAGGACTTGATTGCAGATTGGTTTATGTTCATATTATGCATGAATGTTAGAGCCTACTCTGCTGAAATGTCCAAGTGATATGCAGTAGCTCATAGTCTTGCTGTAAAGGCTTGTGGTAGGACACTGAGAAGGGTAATCTGCTTGCCCTCCCCCAGGCTGCAGGAGTGCTTCGGATGAAATGCCTGCACGCTCTGAAACCCTGTGCCCTCTGCACTGTCCATTCCCAGCTGGCCATGGTCTGTGGCAGTGCAGACCAGCACCCTTCGGTTCTTCAATAGGTCATATTCGCTGGCTTTGCGATGGTCGGGGTGGTGGTGGTCAGGAATGCTTTACTTTATAAAGGCCATGTTTTGCTGTGTTTTATGTACAGCATTCCTTTTTGTTGATTGGTTTTGGGGTTTTTTTCCAGTGGACTTGTACCTGTTACTTTTACTGCTCTCTTGACAGCAGCATGGCAATCTGTGTGCTGAAGGAGATTCTCCCTCATAAAACACGAGTGTGAATAGCCATGCTTGGTTAGATTTCATCCAGGATGCCCTAGATTAACCTGTGTAATCTCTTTCCAGATTTCTGGGAGGTAAGGAGTGAGGATAATGAAGCCATATTTATTTCAGTGCTTCAGCAGAGTGATTAATTATAGGAACTGTGTAAATTGGTAAATGCCCAGGTTTAGGTTAGGAGTGCAGATGGCAGAGAGATTGGTGGGGTTAGCTCAAACTCTCGTGACTGATTTTCAGAACTACGTGTGGTTTCTTGCTACTGTTCAGTATCCTCTAGAGTGCTGTTAAATTACAGCTAGCATCTTAGGATCTGCTTTCTTTGTACATCAAAGTAATACCTCCTGTGTCTGTAAAGTCAGTATTTTAAATATATCTGTCTAATTTAAACATCCAGAGAGCTTAAAAGTACTGGAATCAAAAATGTGGAATCAAGCTATACTTTTTAATAAGGACCCTACTACTAGGTTTGCATTACTTGGGTGTGAAGCTAACAGGACACTTTCTCTGGAGAGGTAGCTAATAGCTTATGAATAGTTATAAAACGATACCATTTAGTTGCTCTGCTTCGTGATGCGAATTTAACAAAGTAAACAAGGCATTTTTAACATTATGAGCCTATTCTGATTAATACTTTCAACTCAGTATTCAGACCAAGTGCAGACGTTGAACGGGATGAATGCTGAAATACCTGATGTGTCTGCTTGGTGGGTTACAGTGCCGTGCAGAAGCAGTAGGGCTGGCTTGCTGAGGGTGAGCGTGGACACCAGCAGCGTTCTGATGCTTTGGAACGGTGCTCTGCCTCTACCAGTCAGTGTGGCACGGCATCTGGCGACTCGCTGCCTTCATACCTCTTGCCTTTAGCCATAATGACACAAGTTCTGCTGTAGGGAACAAGAGTGCAAACACCTCCATGTTTAAACTGAAGTGGGATTGAGGCCAGCATTGTCTGGTGCCCACAGCAGGTACCTGGGGACAGCTCTGATAAGCGAGGTGAGCTTATGGTTGTGCTTCCTCAGAAGACTTGCTTCGGCGGTCCCCGGTTTGCAGCTGAAGGATGTAGTGTACCAAAAGTGATGTCCAGAGATGAATTTCTGTAGCTACCTGGATGCAGTGCTGTTGCTGTATACTGGCTCTGCATTTGTTTTACCTACATGCTGAAGTGTTTCCAATTCCAGCCTTACTAGGGTTTAAGCAAAGCATTATTAAAAATGCATTACAGGTGGGATCTTCTATAGCTCTAGTTCCATGTTTGTCAAACTTTGCTTCTCATTGCGCTGCTGTCAGAGCTGCACGATGCAAATTAATATGTAGGGATGCCACGTTGACAGCCCCTTTTGCAGTTTTTCTTGTACTTTGGGTAAGATGGCAAATGCAGAATTTGGCAGCTGTGTGAAGCCTTAACTGTCTGCGCTGGGGTGTGCAGCACGTGAAGGGCTTCGGGGGATTCCCGAGGGGTGTTCTAACTCCTCCCTGTACTTGGCAGCGCTGTCTTGCTCTCATACCTTCTAATAAAGAATGCGCACAGCGAGCTGTGCCTTACCCACACTGCTGTCAGCAGACAGGCTCGTGCCTCTTATCTGCAGTGTGAGGTGGATACCTGGAGCGAGGGTCTTAACGCAAGAGGCAGGCAGTGCTGGCAGCGTACCCTTGATTCTTGCTCATCTGGCTTGAGGATCAGGGCAGAGCTAGGCAGTTGATGCTGTCGTGTGCAAGGAGGAGGGTGGGAGTAGTTTTCTGTTAGTCACAGTAACTTTCCAGAGGGAGACGAGAGCGTTGGGGGGTGGCTGACAGGCTGCTCTCCCACCTAGAGGGTGTAGGCAGCAGAGCTCAAGGTCAGCTGCTGGGCACAAAATCTCTCTAGCACTTGACTGGGCTGGAGCAGATAAAGCTCAAAGTTTCCCTGCAAAGTGGATGCCTAGCGTAAGGTCAGAGACTGATGCTTTCAGTAATGGAACGAAGGGAATGCTTTGGCAGCAGCAGATTTGAGAGAGAGCGTAGCACTAGAGTTCAGAAAGGCTGAGCTACAGCAGTAGAACATGAGGAGGCTTTGCATGGCAAGTTCTCACATCTGTGCTTTAAAGGAGAATGGAACATGTTTGGAGCAGTTTAATCCTGGCATCAGCTTCGTGATGCTTTTCCCCGTTGTTAGGCTTTGTCAGCAGAGACAGTTGGCACTAAGAACATAAACAGCTGTACTAGGTGAGACTGTTGGAGCCCAGTACCAAGTGCTGGGAGACGAATATGTCCACGTGAGCCTGTGGTGATGCTTCCTGGAAGAATCTCTCAGATTTAAGTGAGCTGTGGTTCTCAGACTACCTGGGCTACAAGGCAGTGCATTGTTAGGCTTACTGTGGATTTCATTTATGAATGTCTCGTCTCATCTTGAGCTGGTACGAGCTGCTGGTACGGCAGTGTCCCGTGGCAAGATGTTCCTCTGTTAAGCTATGCATTATGTAAAGAGTCTTGTCTTTTTTTACTTTTTTGGTCTGAAGGCTTTCACTAGGGTTGTGGTTGGCAGCTACAGGTCTGTGCATAATGAGGCAGTTCACCAGTGCTCTTTGCAGGTGACTTGAGAGGGAAGGGAAACGTTGAATTGTCTGACAGTTGTCTATTTAATCGTTCCTTCTGTTGTAGCTGTTTCCTGCCTCTAGATGTTCATCCCGTTTGTACGCTTTAAAGTTCTGCTCTATCTCTGGGACTCAGATGAACCAGATCTGTGTGTGATAGTGTCACAGTATTCCTGCATCTTGGGCTATCTTGTTCTATCTTCGGCTTTGTTTCCTGATTGCTAATGTGGGACTTGCCTGTTCTTTTTGGCTGCTGAGTACTGAACAGACCATTTAACAGATTCTTATTTCAAGATCTCCATTCTCAGTTTGACTCTCAGCTGGTGCAGAGCTTCTCACTGCATCTTTGTGAAGATAGAATTTTCTCATATGCCTCTGCGCTTGTATTTATCCTATCTCAAATTCTGCCTGCTACCTCGTTGTGCAGTCTGTATTTTAATGTCATCTGCAGTTCTTGACCCGGCTTATTCTAGATACCCTTGCAGCCTCAGAACTTTCTGCTTCACTGTTTGTCCCCTTGCCAGATAACTTACAAAGGTGTTGGCTAGCATGGGGCACCTGGAGCTTCGCTAGTTGCCTTCAAGTTCCAGCTGCTTGTTTTGTTTAAAACAGGTTTTTATCGACATGAAAGGCTTCCCTCTCATCCCATGTTAGCTTAGTTACTTTGTAAGTCTTCATGAGGACTCGTGGGAGTATTCTCAAATGCTGTTTGGAAATCCCAGTACAAATTTTTGTGGTTCAAATCTTTGTGGTTCACAGATTCCTCAAATAATTCCTAATGGTTTTCTTTGAGATACTACTTGAGTTTAGGAAAGCTATGTTGACATCTTGATATAATCTTAACAGATATAAACATCTTAATATATATAAACACCTTAATATATATAACCATGTGTTGCATTGATTCTACTTTCGACTAGTTGATTTTACTAGTTTAACTATTATGAATGTCAAAACTAATGCTTTCAAAGAAAAAAGAGATTGCTGTTTAATGTTCTTCTGATAGAAATGCAGTATCAAGCCAGTGCTGCTTTTGGTGATTACAATTCTCAGGGATAGAAGTGTTTTCTACTCAAGAGTTGGTTTGGGCTGAGTGGTAACCCTGTATGGTTAGCGGTCAGGAAAACCTCTGAGGGATGAAAAAACCCCAAGCCAGCCCAAAGCACACCTCTCCCCCCCACCCTTGGAAAACAAAACAGCAAACCAAAAACCCAGCCGCAAACTAGCTTCTCTGCCTGGTCTGCATTGTGAGCTCTTAACTTGCCGTGTTCTGATCACTTAATTCACTTAACAGAAACAGGGTTTTGGGCTCCTGAGATAGTTTATCCTTTCTCAGGCGTAGGTTTGCATCTCATTAAGTTGTTCCTCATAATCCTTTTTGATATCCTTAATCTTTCAATCCTCTTCTCCTGCTTATGTATGTGACTTCAGGGTTTCTCAAGACACCTTCTGTGACAAGGTAGTAGTGGCAGCTCACTCTTTCCCTAAAATCTTGATTAGCAATGCATGTCTGCTGAACCACCAATGTGGTGTCTTCAGTAGTCCCTGAAACACCTTATTCGTTTGGCTGTGTTTCCTAATTTGAGAAGCTTCCTCTTTTATACGGTGAACTGCAGCAGCACTTTGATCCCAAAAAGTCTTTTCTAGCTTTTGTCGCCATGCAAAGATGCTGACTATGTGCAGGATTTGCTGCTAGTGGAGCTTTGGATGGTTTTTGAATTAAAATCTGTTGCTTGAGATTGTCAGGAGTTGCTGCTCCTGTTAAGCATTTTGGTGGCTGACCTGGTCTGATGCATACCTGATCTACGTGGGATTAATGAGTCTCCTGTCACTAATGTATTTCTGCTGCGCAACCTTTCTGACTTGTCTGGGATGTCAATCACTTGCTATCTTTGGGCACTGGGAAAAGACTAGTATTAAGACAGGAATTTCATTGTTTAGCGGTTCTATTTACTGGCGTAGCGGGCTTGCTGACTCAGGTCCAAGGTTTAGCATCTGGTGTGCTCCTTCACTGATGCAACAGCATGATTTGTGATGTTTTCTTGGTGCTCTGCTCAAGTTGAGCAGCCAAAGTCAGGAACAGTGTACAGCTGTTCAGGAGCATATGTAGTGGGTCTATTTTGCCATGTCCTATCTTGGGAGATACATATCAGCTTCTTCTCTAGACTTTTATAATGCAGCTCTTTCAAAGTACAGCCAGCCATTAATAAGGTAATTGAGTGCATTTAGTTGGTTTGACATAATTTGCAAAAATAGATTAGCTTTTGATTCTTTTTTGCTTCCAAAATGTAAACAAATTCTAATGCTTAAGTTGGGAAATCTGCACTGTAAATCTGTTTAACAAACTTAGTTTGAGTGCGTGAACTGTCAGAATCCTCCTAAGAGGTAGAAAATCTAATTGGCAAGAAGCTCAGTC
>JANVCC010000319.1:9228740-9371601 GCA_025345505.1 Todiramphus chloris collaris
CCCTGGGATAGGACGAGAGGTAATGGTAGGAAGGTGAAACACAGGAAGATCCACCTCAATGTGAAGAACTTCTGTACTGTGAGAGTGCCAGAGCCTGGCCCAGGCTGCCCAGAGAGGCTGGGGAGTCTCCTTCTCCAGAGACTTTCCAGCCCCCCTGGCTCTGTTCCTGTGTGGGCTGCCCTGGGTGACCCTGCTGGGGCAGGGGGGTTGCACTCGATGGTCTCCAGAGGTCCCTTCCAACCCCTACCATTCAATGATTCTTGTGGAAAAGGTACAATGTATTTTATAAACTTCTTTGTTCTGTGACTGAGAACTAAAGTACCTTATTCTTCCATTCTGCTTAGCTAACTTGCAAAGAAAGCTTGATTCTTATTTGAGTGTAGGTTACCTACCTGTAAAACATTTCATAGCTGTGATTGACACGTTCTGCAGAGCTGGGGTTCTTTTCATTCTGCTAGTCTGGGTTTGCTGCCGTGTGTACAGTTAGTGACAAAGGTAATTCTCTGAATCATGTGGTACTGTGGGACTGGTCTGGTGCAGCACTCTGGTCTGTGCATCTCTTGTCTGTAAGACTAGAATATTTCATAGGGCCTGGAGTACTCTGACCTGAGCGATACTGGTAGTGAGGAGGACTGGTATAAAGAAAGTAGGCACCTGATGGGTGGGGTGGGGGGGTGGGAAGCAAAGAACTGTAACTTCATCTCCTCGGTCACAATTCTATTTTTGCTACTTTTGCAGATGTTTTTATCTTAGATCATATTGGAAAAAGTCTGTATCTCAGAAAATACTGTTGCTTTCAATTATATATATATTCTCCTTTAATCCATGGAGCTGTGTTCCTGAGTTTCAGACTGACACTGATTTCAGCTGTTGAATGCATTTGGCTGTTAGTGTGAGCTTCCCGGGTGTTTCCCGTGATAATGCAGTTGTGCTTTGTGGCAGCTGCAGGTGAAGGAGCAGTTCAGCAGCTTTGTGAAATACAGGGGCTGCTGATTCATCTTGAGTGAAGTCCTCAGGAATGTTTCAGAATTCACACTTCATCAAAAGACTGTATCCTATTATTTGTAACCTTTATTTCAACAAAGCTTCTGTTGAAACGCTGCCCGTGCCTCCCCGTTCCTTTCCTTTCCTGCTCACCCCGAGTGTTACTCCCACATGCTTTAACTGTGGCATCTATTCTTTCCTTTTAGAAGGATTCTTGGCTGATGTGTTAGACTTCTCAGTTAGCAAAATATTCTTTACTTGCTAGAGTGAGTGTTTCTAAAGAGAATCAGTTGCTCCCCGTGAATGATGCAGTCCTGTTTCTGTCTCTTCCTTAGAAGAAATTAACGTGGTTCGTAATGTAGGCATGATGTTGGAAAGAAAAAGGATGCTTCCTGGAGGGAATGAAGTCTGTGTAGCTTTCCTTCACCTACTGGTTTGATGCTGTTTGAGAATTTTGTTTCACTGCATTGAAGTTAACCCTTGAAGTGCCGAGTCAATGTTATGTCTAATAGTTGCAGATACGGTAAATGAGAAACGGTCTCCTTTCTTGGAAACTTGCCTTTAAGGGAAAGCATAACCAAAGTCCAAGATGGCTTCCTGAATGTTATTTTAACACAAAGGCCAGAAGTGTCTGCCTTTCCTAAACCAGTAAAAGGGATCATTTTTTTTTTTGTTTAAAAAACCCAAACAAAAGCTGTCAATTCTGCTGCCCAGTTGAGCCTGTAAGCAGGAGACGTTCGCTGTGCTCAGCAGGGATAGCATCAGTAAAGGGGAGGTTCCTCCAGACTGTTCAGATTAGCAAGCTGAATAGTGTAGCAAGCACAAGTAGCCTCTTCTGCATCCCTGCACTCTCATTTTTTCCACCGGGCGTTATGAGTACAGTTACATCTTGCCAAGTTTCATTCTTAGTGTGAAACTGCCTTGTGCACAAGTCAACTAAAATACCTGTGTTTGCTGGGGAAGTGGTGTAAGCAGCATGTTGAAATGTGATAGAAGGTGGCTGGGCGCTCGAATGCCCTTGGATCCCAAATTCTTGAAGAAGCCAGAAGGAGACTGAGGAAAGACTCATGCTGTATGTTGAAGGGAGTTGTATTTTTTAAAGGAAAGGCGTTAAGATGTTACTTGTATCTGCATGTACATCATGTGCTGCACATTGAAATTCTGTTTCTAACGATTAAGATACTGTCACAGTCCTGACTTAACCAGTAACAAGTGCTTATGAAGAGCACAGAGGCTACATGGGTAGAATACTTAACTGAAACTATCCCGGTGTTGGCTGGGTGAATATCCCGTCGTGATCTGATTTTTCAGACACTCATCATTCCCTCAGCTAGGAGAGCAGGTCTCTGAGATTAGTCTTGCGCAGCACACAGTATCTGGTGTGGTGTATCTGAGCTGCTCTTTTGTCACAGTCCAGTGACCGCATCTGAGCAAAGATGTTTAGAAAAATGTAAATTCACAGTAATATTAAATTTTAAGAAAAGCATCTTCAGGAGCATCTTCGTCTTCAGGAGGGAGCCAGAAGAGAATGATCAAAAATATTAAGATGGTTGTGTTGTCGTATGCTGACTGTGAAGGTAGCACTGATTCTTACCCAGAAGGATGTAGACCAGGAAGCTTATGTTGTCTGAGAAGTAGAAGTTTTTGAATTAAGGAAATATTGGAAGAGCAAGCAAAAGTCTATTAAGACAAAGTGTTTGAGAACTTATTTGCTAAGTGCATTAAAAACCGAAAACATTGCACATCAAAAGCATGAAACTTGCCAGACTCCATAGGGCTGGCTCCCAGGGAGGCTTGAAAGAGCACCTAGTCGAGGAGTCAGATCACGTACTAAAACTAAGTGAATATTGCATCGGTTTTTTGTCAGAGATGGGCTTAAAAAACACGTCACCAGAACTTTATTTGACTCTGGGCAACTGTCATTTTAAATTTCAGTGAGGAGTGTTTAAATCCACCACCAGAATAATTGTTGTACAGCCGTGTCAGCTGGTAGATGCTGAAGAATTCCAGAGGAACTTAATGATGAAACCATAGTGTATAGTTTTAACTTCAAATGAGTTTTTATTACCTAGCTCTTGTGCTGCAGTGTTAAATGAAGTAATGCCTTGCCAGTGCAAGGTAGAAAATAGGAAGCTGAATTCTTAAAAAGTAGATCAGTGGAGGAAATGTAGACTAGTGATGAGTGGTATTCTGCTGAGTCTTTCATGATCTGATTAAGAAGTGTGTTAGTCATCTGGACAGAAGCTCAGTGGGGCACTGAAGTGAGAGTGTGCCTGTGCACTGGCTGTTTTCCTGCCCTGGCTGACACAGAAGGGGCTGGGTTGGAGAGACTACACTGTGTATGGTGGAGGCTGCAGTGCCCGGGGGAACCGACACCCCTTTTTTGTTCATCCTACGACGTGGGATGGCTACTAAATATGCATGTTTGGGTTTTTCTAGGAGTGTGGATCTCCTGGAGTGGTTGGATGGGGTTGGTACCATAGCAGAATTCATTTGCATCAGTAGTGACTAGTACATACTTTGACAAAGGCAGTGGTTTCACAAGTCTCATCTCCTTGAAGGAATCGTTGTCCGTGGGTCAGCCTGATACCACAGCAGTTCTAGAAACTTTGTAGAACAGCCATAGGTTTGCTGGGCTTACAATTTAACTGCTTAGAAGTAACCCAAGGAAAGGATAAGTTATTTACTTCATAATAAGGGAAGGTTACCAGGGGAATTGCTCAAGACTCTGTTGCTCAATGCATTCATAAATACCTGCAATAAAGAAAGGAGAGCTGACTGCAGGCAAATGCAGTGTTCATTAGGGTATAAAATTGCTGGTAGAATTAAATTCTAGTAAATGTGTAATCGTGAACCAGAAGAAAAAAAATCAGACAATATACCCAGTGGATGGGCTTTATGTTGTTGGTTATTGTTCAGGAAATACCTCAAAACTCCTTCATAATGGGTTCTTTTAAAGAGCAGCTGTATGCTTAGATACCCTCGAACAGCAGGTAGCAGCAATCTTTGCAAAGAGATGGGCAATGAAATGAAAACAAGGGAGTGTCAGGAGCTGAGTGGTGTAACCATGTGCATTTTTGGCCAGCTGTCAGCTGAACACAAGCTGACAAAGGCTAACCGTGATCAAACTACGGACTTGGCTCCTGTCTAAGGAGGAAAAAAACCAAACCAAAACAACAGGTAGGATTGCTAGGTTGGAAAAGAGCTCGTGGACAGAGAAAAGTGAGTATGAATTGAAAGCCTGAGAGATGTTCTGTCTGGAGATAAACTGCCACCAATAACTTTTTTTTTCCCAAGTAAAAGTGCATCAGATAAAATGATTAATGGGAAGCAGTTTAAAATAAAGCACTACTTTATACTGATGTATGCTTAAATTCTCATGGAATGCCATGAATGGCAAAAGCATAAATGAACTGGAGAGACCGGGAAAAATCAGTGGAACAGCAGTCCTTTGAGCTAATACACGATTGTGGTCCACACCAAAAGTGTGCTGAAAGAAATGACTGGAGGTTTGGAAGGACTGATGCGAGGGAGCTAGAAAACTGCTTTGTCTCTTCTTGCTTTCACCCTGTGTCTTACTACTGCTGATTTTCATAAGCAGGACTATGGGAAGTCTAGTTTGGTCCCACTGCTGTTAGGTGTATTCAAGTATTCATTGGTCTTGTCATCTTGGACAGGGGAAGATAAAAAACAACCCCCCAACTATGCTTTTTAGGAACAAAATAAAATAGGAGCCTGTTCGTTTGTGGTTTTTGTCTTGGTCTGAATCTTTGAAACCCAGTAGATTAATCAACAAATGGAAATGTTTGGTTAAGCCTGCTGTGTAGTTAAATATTCTATTGTGAACCTAGGCCCAGTTTAAGATCAGAGAAAGGGCAAACAGTAATTCTACATATTTATACTCTTTAGAAGTATCTTTGTGCTTTGCTGCTAAAACCCCATTGTATGGAAAGGAATCCTTAGAAACTGGGCATGTGGTCTGTTGGAGGCTGTCTGTTAGAGGGGGGATTCTCTGGTAAAATGATTTGTAAAACTCATAGGGGAAGAGTTAACAATTCTACTAGAGGTTAATCCAATCTTCCTTTTGGAAAGCTAAGCATGTTAATGAATGATTGAATTAGTTTGGATTTTTTTTTTTTTGGACAGTGTTTGGATTTCACTCTAAGGTTAAAATATTTCCTGAATTAGACAGAAATCTTAGAAATATGTCAGCATCAAAAAGATATTTTAGTAAAATACCACAGCAGTGGCTATTTGTAGTTCTTGGATTGTGTTTGTCATGGCTTGATGCTTTTCCATTCAAAGCAAACATGACACTCACCTGAAAACTCAAATTGATCTTCTTTCAAATTTGATGTGGGAGATTGGAAACAAAAGGATTTAACAGGTACATGAAGACTGTGTCAGAACTACTCATGTAACACTGGTATTACTGTGCTTTACGCTTGAATATATTCAACACTTACAGAATCATAGAATGGTTTGGGTTGGAAGGGACCTCAGAGATCATCGAATTCCAACCCCCCTGCCATGGGTGGGGACACTTCCCATGAGGCCAGGTTGCTCCAAGCCCTGTTCAGCCTGGCCTTGAACACGTCCAGTGATGGAGCATCCACAGCTTCCTGGGCAACCTGTGCCAGTGCCTCACCACCCTCAGTGTGAAGAACTTCTGATCTAAACCTACCTCCTTCCAGTTTGAAGCCACTGCCCCGTGTCCTATCACTATAAGCCCTTTTGTAAAAAGTCCTTCCCTATCTCTCTTGTAGTACTAGAGGGCTGCAATAAGGTCTCCCAAGGGCCTTCTCTTCAACAGGCTGAACAAGCCCAACGCTTGCAGCCTGTCCTCATGGGAGAGGTGTTTCAGCCCACTGATCATCTTTGTAGCCCTGCTATAGTCCTGCTTCAACAGGCCCATGTCCTTCTTGGGTTTGGGGCTTCAGAGCTGGACACAGTACTCCAGGTGGGGTCTCAAGAGAGTGGAGTAGAGGGGAAGAATCACCTTCCTTGACCTGGTTGGCTGCACTTCTTTTGATGCAGCCCAGGATACTGTTGTCACTCTGGGCTGTACTTGCACATTACTAGCTCATGTTGAGCTTTTCATTGACCAGCACCCCAAAGTCTTTCTCCTCAGGACTAGTCTCAATCCATACTCTGCCCAGCCTGGATTTGTGCTTGGGGTTGCCCTGACCCAGGTGCAGTTGGCTTTGGTGAACTTGATGAGGTTGGCATGGGTCTACCTCAATTTGAAACCACTTACTTGAACCACTTCTCACTGTAGTTCAGTTGGAAGGTCACTTCCTATATGAATGAATGGCTAATAAAGGGCTTGAGTGGTCAAGGGAATCCCAGTTTGTCAGAGTGGATGTTTTCACATCCAGGAATACTCAAATGTCCCTTTTACTGCCCACTATAAAACTCATGAAGGGCAATGGGCTGTTTCTGAGTCTGTGTAAACCTTCATATAGACAGAAAAAAGAGCCCCTGGAAGAATAAACCTACTTGAAGATTTTTAAGTGTTCTTGTGCTGCTTCACATTTGGATCATTGCTTAGCTTTTAAGACTATGTTTTGATTTTTAAAGAAAATAACCTTTGTGAATTGAGTTTGACCTTCACTGTTGAACCAGTAAGAAGGGTAGTAAATGTCTACTAGTGTTTGTGTTCTGTGTCTTTTGACATCTTTAGCAGTTAGGTAATGTGGTGGGGGCTGATGTGGAGGTATTGTTGAGATTACTGCGAGGTGCTGCCATGAAAATAAAGTATGAATATATCTGTCCTACATCCCAGATCTTCCAGTTCTCCATATAAAAGCCGAATTGTTGTAGCATTCACCTCCTGAAAGTACTGCTGGATTTGGTTAAATAATGAATTAAAGCCTCTGGCCTCTTTGGTGAAGCTTACTGTAACAGTTAAATGATCATTATAAAGGATTCTACTTTCTCCTTTAGCCTACATGAAGAAATAATTGACTTCTATGACTTCATGTCCCCTCGCCCCGAAGAAGCAGCTATGAGAAGAGAAGTGGTGAAAAGAATAGAAACAGTCATCAAAGATCTTTGGCCTACAGCTGATGTGAGTGTAAAAGTGTTGATTTGATTCTGGAGTATGTTGTAGAGCTTGGTTCACTTAACCTTGCTGTTATCTTTGTGTTTTAGAAATAACAGATAAGAGTTCACACTTAAGGCAGTTGACTTCCTATCACAGCTCTTGCAGCCCCCTGGCAGTTTATTTTAAAAAGCAGGGAAATTTAAAATGTAGAATTCAGGTTAATGAGGGCTACTGATAACTTTTCCATTTTGAGAACTGGGTATGTGAAGAGCGATCGCCTTTAAGAAGTGCATTTCTTAGAAAACCTTATTGAATTGTCTCTGCTTGAACTTCGTTTTGAATATTAACGTGAGACTGACTATCTCTGTATCCACTTCTGCAAGGAGTCCTGACTCTGTGGGTATTTGTAGATACAAATATTTTACAAAAGCACAGTTAACCCCTATGATTTTTTTTTTTTGGTGCTTTTCACCAATTTGACATTTAGGGAATTACTTTTGCCCTGCTTCAGTGGGAAGATTGGACCTGACTTCCTGAGATATCTTGCAACCAAAGCAGTTGTATTTTCAAAGCCTTTATTACTCAGAGTAAGTTTTATCCAAACGAAAAATGTCCAAAAGGAAGCTAATGTAAGCTGTGTCTCTAGCATCACCTTTCTGATTAGCAGGTAGTATCATTTTCATTAACAATCAGAAATGCCTTTTGGACCTCTGTGATTTCCTAGCCTCCCACGACAGAGCGAGGGCTGTGGTCGCAGTACTGAGCTAAAGATACTGTAAAGCTCACCTACTTTATCCTCACCTGTGATTTTCCTTAGCAATAACAGTTTCCTAGCTTTTGGGAGCAAACACAAACACTGAAAGTGCCCAGTGTTGCCCAGCCTTTTCATAGGTCACTTCAAAGTGAGCTTGTGTGTCATGATCTCCTGTAGCAGAGTGGGAAGAGTGTCTCCGTTCTTTAGCCATGGAATACACTGGAAGTATTTGATGTGGACTGTGAGTGTCTCTTCACCATGCTGCCTTCTGGACACACAAACACCTACCACAATTTCATGGCCATCCATTAGTAAAATCTGGAGTATTCCTCTTTCAGCTTCAGTAAAGCTGTCCTATGAGGAAAGAAGGGAGCAGGAAGGAGGGAGATTTGTAACAGCTTATGCTTCTGTAGAACTGGAAATAGAGTGAAAAGGTCTTGTTTCAAAAGTTTGTGCTGCTGGCAGGATTGGTAATCATTTCATGTTAAAAAGAAAAAACCAAACCCACAACAAAACCCCACAGAACAATGAACAGCACACTCCCCCCCAATCCCAACCAGAATTTCCTCCGAAGTTGCATCTTTAAGACAAGTGTATTTGTACAGGCTTACCAGAGTATGTCATAAAGTAAGTTCAGTAACTTTTTTATGGGACTATATCCTTAACAAGCTCAAAAAAATCTTAAGTCTTGTGAAAGTAAAATGAAATGAGCATTCATAATTACAAGATATTTCACTGGTGTGGGTTTTTTTTCCAGGTCCAGATATTTGGCAGCTTTAGTACAGGGCTTTATCTTCCAACTAGGTAAGTTATAGTTTACTTTTCTATAAAAGCTTTTCTTCTTTTAGAGTAATGGTGAATTTCAAAGGGGAGTTTAGACTGAAATGTATAAACTTATCAAACTTCCAGTAAAATTTTTGCCTAAGGTCCTGTGTGACAAAGGGAAGAGCTTTTGAACTTAAGAGATTTGAGATGTATTTGATAGGTGATTGTACTGCTCTAGGTACTTGGTGACCCTCTGGTGAATTACCTTTTCCTCCTTGTGTCTGGGGTTAGTCTCTGGCTCTTCATTTTTGAGATTCAGTGAAACAATGTTTAATATTTCCTGTGTAAAGATTGTTTCTTGTTAAATAAGGTGAATTACTGGGAGTGTGTCACTTATCCCAGAGTTACTGTGCAAAGTCAGATGAGTCATCACAGCTGTGTTTTCCCTTTTTTTTCTGAGAGCAAAATGTCATCTTTAATTCAGTGTTTTATATCAGTTGATAGTTCAGTAGATGGATGTGGACAACCTGTGTAGCTGTGTCTTAAAGATTGTTGTCTTTACATGAACTAAATTTTCCGTAGGAAAGCACTGGAAATTCCATTTCTATGAATAACAATCACTGTTAAAAATTGTTGTCACGGATAGATGAGGGATGGGACTGGGCTGTGGAAGCAGAGGGGAGGGAGCCAGAAAGGTAAAAGGGAGAGGAGCTCAAAGAACTCACCAGAGAACTGGAAGCCAGAATACTGCTCTGGGTCCCAAAGCACCCTAGACAATGCCGAGCTTTGCTGTAGGAGGCTTACTAGGAACCTGGATTAAAGCTGTGAGAGGGCATGGCAGCCTGCTGGACTTGTAAGATGTGGAAAGCCAATTTTACCATTTTTGTGGGTGGAGTATTATCTTAACGGGTCTCATGCTGTGTTGTTTTTCCCAGTGACATTGATCTGGTTGTCTTTGGGAAATGGGAGCGGCCCCCTTTGCAGCTGCTGGAGCAAGCACTAAGAAAACATAACGTGGCTGAGCCATACTCCATTAAAGTACTTGATAAAGCTACAGTAAGTAATAGTCTTTTGAATGCTGATCCGAAAAGCTTTCAGACTCCTTAAGATGTCGGTGGTAAATAGTGTTCTTACTTGATGAAACAAATGGTACTGTCTTAAGCACAGTGTTTGTGCTCTGTCTGCACGAGTATAATCTGTGTGTGCTGAACAGTAACACACGGGCTTTTTTACATGGATAACTGTAATTCTGTGTCCTGTATTTGCTGGAAGGCCATACTTTATGCTTTTGTTGTCAATAAAGATCTGAAAGTATTTGCAAAATGCCTAGTAAAATAAGTTAACTATTTGTACGATGGTTTTCCACAGACCTTTGAGAGGAATTTGTTTAGCCAGAGGCCAGTAACTAGAGCTGTCTAGCTTGAAAAACCTGATTTTTTTCAGGTTGTCTTGTTTCTGCTGGCATAGTGAACCTAACATCTGCTTTTCCTTTCCAAAATATGCTACTTGAGTTTTGTTTGTGAAATGGATGAGTGTTATCTCTCGCATCTGTCTTGTAACAGATCACATTGAATATGCACAGAACTTCAGAGTATGAGACTTATTTTTTTACTGAGCAAGCGGTGTTTTCTCCAGGAGACTAAGCAGAGTATTCCAGAGTTCTGTTAGCAAGGTGTTATGTTTTGGGTCTCTCAAACAGGGTGATGGGTCACTCTTTAGGTGCAGAAGATTCCTCTGGCTTCTGCTGGAGTAGCAGCACGTAACACTAGCTCTGCTAATCTTCTGTTTTCCTGAGAATGAGTGGGTTTTTTGAATCAGTGACACCAGTTCAAGATGGAAAATGACACTAGGCTAGGCGTACCAACCTTACTAGCCTCTCTTTCTTCATTCTCTCTGCTGTTGGTATAAAATAATCTTATGCTTCTTCTCTTTTTTGTTTTCCACTTCAGATGAAAAATACAAGTTCAATTTAAAGTAAATGTTAACAGCTGAAGTTTAGGTTATGCTTGCAAGACAATTTTGTAGGATACTGCCTTCCAGGTGATGGTGGGAAACTGAACTGCAAATGTAGTAGTTCTGTAATAATTTATTGCTTCCAGAAGAGGAAGTAATGCTATTTCTGCTTTGCTTTTATCCCTTCTGTCTTTTGTTTGACTCTGCAGTGAGCCAATTCAACTTGATAAACCAACAGAGTGCTTTATTTTTTCTGCTAGGCTAGTCTGACAGTTTAGAAAGCAAATGGTTCAGTGCTGGGTCAGATGAATGCAGTTCCCACAGGTTATGCTACAATGTCTCTTATTAACAACTGAGTCATTAAATTAACATTTTGTTGTCTTACAAAACACTTGCATTGCAGCTATGAAGGCAGATACCCAGTAGCTGTGGGAGAGCGTGTGAGTGATCATAAGTTAATGCATACATGCCTGTCTTTTTAAAGACCTCACTAAAAAAGGCTTGCTCGTCAGGTTAGGATTGTTACCTTTTCTCAGAAAAACATTGTCTTGATAGTTGCATTCATTTGGACTGATAGTATCTGTGTCGTAAGTTAGCGGGAGAATAGCATTGGTATTGCATTTCTGGGGATTCATAAAACCTTGTTCTAATCTTTTTCAGGTACCAATAATAAAACTCACTGACCAGGAAACAGAAGTGAAAGTTGACATCAGTTTTAATGTAGAAACTGGTGTGAAGGCAGCTCGGTTTATCAAGGAATACATGAAGGTATCAGCCATGTGATTGATGTGACGCTAGTTACTGCGGCTGTGCTAGATGCACAGCTAACCTTTTCTGATATGAATTAAGACTTGAGAATTTGTTGCTGAAGCTTATTTTCATTAATACTAACTAAACAGATATTTAAGTTTATTTTCTATTGGTATCTATTCAGTGTTCCCTTCAAATGCTAGATGTCTGTGTGGCTATACCTGTACGCTGGAAGAACTCTACAGTCCTATCTAGACTTGCAGATAGGTACTAAAGGATGTCTGTTCAAATTTTGCATACCTTGAATTTTAGTGATGCTTGATTATGAATGCTGTCTGCTAAACCATGTCTAAAACTAATTCTTCTGTAGCTGTGTGCTTAAAATCAAGTTTAATTTCATGCCCTGCATTTACAAGTACTGTTTAGATGGAAAGCTTTGAGTGTGTGACACTGGCATTCAAAGGAGGACACACAAATCTTCCTGTTTGGGTGGAGTGAAGTAAATTTGATATGTAAGCTGTTTGATCAAATAAGAGTTGAAGTCTGTTCATCTGTTTTTAGAATAAAAACCCCGACAACCAGCCATGCTTCACTTTTTGTGGAAACACTTCATAGCACACTGCTGAGTAGCACTTGTGTAATAGAGGATGGGTATTCCTGTCTTGAGACTGTAGTTCTTTCTTGGTTTTGGAATGTTGACATTGTAACTGATATGACTTATTTTGCTTTGCAGAAATATTCTTTGCTGCCTTACTTGATTTTAGTATTAAAACAGTTCCTCCTTCAGAGGGACTTGAATGAAGTTTTTACTGGTGGAATTAGCTCTTACAGCCTAATTTTAATGGCAATTAGTTTCCTGCAGGTAAGTCTTTTCCTCGTTTGTTTGTGTTAGTTAAAATATTTTGGTTTCTGTACTTGTGCTGTGTTACGGTGCTATTTCTTTAGACTCCCCTAGCAATGCACAGCTTTACTGCTGTGGCTCTAGATCATTGGCAGCTCCTGTGTACTCTTAGAACTTAAGTTCACTGTGTGAACTGAAACAGCAGCAGCAGCCTTGTGAGTGGCAGAGAAGCTGTGCATCGTTTTCCATGCCAGGGCATGTGGTGTGGATTATTCTGCCTTCTTGGACAGCCTGTTTCAGTGCCTGAATGATCTTCTGTTTTGTGCACCTGCCAGGATGCGATTTGAGTCCTTCGCTTCACAGGTTACGGATGCTGAATGTACAGAGGGGTCCCTTTCGGTGTTTATTAAGATTATTAAATATAAGGTTTTTAATGATATGTCGGGTTATATTTTGACATACTCAGAACTGGCAGATGTTTTAGGTAACTGGTGAAATAGCTACTGACTTACAACTTCTTCCAATACGTTTTTGTGACAGTAAGCTTTGGGCATGTATGGTGAGGCACAATGGTAGTGTCTCTCAGCAGCTGTGATAAGGGAAGACCCTACATATTCTGCTGCTTTTAACGATTAATTGAAATAATGCCATAGATTTTTTTATATACAGTATATACTATGGGGGGACCAAGAAAAGAAATGTATTTCAGTTGGGGTAAATAGATTCCCCTTCCTGCTTCTGAAAACATTCAGACTCATGGATTTTCTGTGAAAAATCAAGTATTGCTAACTAAGCTGTAATGTAGTACACAGCACTTGTTTACTGCTGTTGGTTTAGGAAAAAGAATTTACTAATCCTCAAAATGCTGGAAGGGGAGGGAAGAATTTATTCTTTGGCTTGGAGATACTGCTCAAGTGCTGCCCCCTCTTGGCTGTGTGAAAGTAGTTTAACTATGTGAAGAATTAGTGACTCCATTCAGGCTTGTGTAAAGATATTACACTCCGATGTTTAAATGAGAGCTTTTTGTTGTATTGTTATGGTCTGAAAAGCATTAATTGTTAATAATTGACTGTTCTGTGTCACAGCTGCATCCAAGAATTGATGCCAGAAGAGTTGATGAAAACCTTGGAATGCTTCTGATAGAATTTTTTGAACTCTATGGAAGGAATTTTAACTACTTGAAAACTGGTATTAGAATAAAAAATGGAGGTGCCTATATTGCCAAAGAAGAAATCATGAAAGTCATGACTAATGGATACAGACCATCCATGCTCTGTATTGAAGATCCTCTCCTGCCTGGTAAGATTGTACATTTGTTGCAATATTCCAGAGCTTTGGCTCAACTTGTGCTCTCACAGCTTACATTAGAGTCCCTAAAGTCTGTCAAATGAGTCAGGGAGCTGTGCTGGGAATAGACTGTTGCTGGTGTCAGGGTACAGTTAAGGAGATGGGCTGAGGGATAAGTACATAAATCGCACACAAATGGTGCAGATAGACAATGCACTGCAGAACTGTCGAGGGTTCCCTGACAGTGCTGAGGGGTAGCCAGAGAAAGACGTCTGGAGAATCACAGAATTGTAGAGGTTGGAAGGGACCTCTGGGGATCAGCTAGGCCAGCCCTCCTGCCAGAGCAGGAACACTTGAATCAGGTTGCATGGGAATGTGCTGAGGCAGGTTTTGGCTATCTTTAGAGAAGGAGACTCTCCAGCCTCCCTGGGCAGCCTGTTCCAGTGCTTTATCACCCTGACAGTGAAGAAGTTTTTCCTTATGTTCAGGTGGAACCTCCTGTGTTCTAGTTTGTGCCCGTTGCTCCTTGTCCTGTTGCTGGGCACCACTGAAAAGAAATCTTGGAAGGGGTTTGTCTGTTGCTCGTTTATGAGAATGAAAGGTGCAGCTTTTCCTGGCACAGTCTGTTGTGCCACACCTCAGAGAAGGGGTACTGTATAGGAAAGAAACCCCTCGGCTGCAGTGCCTGCCTGGCAGGATGGTGCAGCAGAGACTGCACGGAAACACGGCTGTATACCCGTGAATGTGTGGCAAGGGAACAGCGGTGTTATGGTGTTGGTGTGAGGAGTGTTTGTGTAGCTGGCTTCTGTGCTGCACAGGGACCTTTACAGAATGCCAGTTGTAGTTGCATGTACTTCTGAAAGTAACTAATTTAAACTATCTTTTATTCTTTAGGATTTAGTTTTGATTCAGTAACCTTCAGAGTAATGAAGAATTTAATTTTGTCTGAGCTCCTGAAAAAATTTTCCAGCTTGGTAGTATTCAGTTTGGATTTTATTTAGGCTGTCACAAGTAGCTGAAATTCTAAACCAGCTTTTTACAAAGTGAATTTTCAGTTAATTTTGACTTCAGCATTAGTATTTCTAGACTATAATTGGCACTCAAGCTTCATACTGTCATGTCTTGTGGGTAGACTGCTTATGTACAGCACTTCTAAAGCAAATACCATGGATCAGGAGCTGAAGTCTGGCACCTTTCTAAATGTTCAATATGCTGAATGTTCATAGTTCTCTAGAACAGATTGCAAGCTAAGGTATTCGTCTGTCTAACCACATCTCTGAGATGTTTGTAGCTCTGAGTCTGTGTCCTTTGTGACTCTTGCACTTTGCCAGGCATAAGTGTGGTTTTGAAGAACTTTCACTGCATTATTGAGGTTTCCTTCAGTGGCTGTGTACTTCCCTCAAGACCCATTTGAGTAGCAGAATGAGCCACACTTCTTCAGCAGCAAAACCCCTTGCTGTCCTCCAGTTCTGTTCTTTCCTATTTGCTAAGGACTGAAAGAGAAGAATTTACGCTTGCTGCACAAGATTTTAATCACTGCTAATAGTGCTTTGGAATCTTTTCTTCTCTTTGACTCTTCCCAGAATCATTGCGGTTGGAAGAGACCTTTAAGATTATCAAGTCTAACTGTTGACCCAACACTGCCAGGTCACCACTAAACTATATGCCTAAAGAAGAGAAGGGGGGGGGGGGGGGGTCTACTAGGGGCGCTGAACTGTTTCTCCTACCATAAATCTTGCAGAAGCAAAGAACTGCAGTTTAGAAGAAAGATTTTTAGTACTTTGCTATCAAGAAATGGCTAAGAATTAAATTTTAGGTGAGGTTATATGGGCTGAGATAATGTAATTCTTATAGGAGAGAAAGTGTTCTGGAAAGAGAAGTGAAAGATGACAGTAACTTGAAGGTATCTGTGTCCCATAGGGATGTTTTTTGGCATCTACCACAGAGCTTCAGGAACTTGCCTTGTGGAACTAGGAACAAAATTATACAGAACATATAGGATGGCTCTTGGAGTTGGATCTCACAAATACAGCCTTCTTAGATTTAGCCTTAATCACACATTCCTACAGCACCTTTACAGTATATTTAGGAACATGGTTTAGTGGTGACCTGGCAGTGCTGGGCTAATGTTTGGACTTGATGATCTTGAAGGTCTCTTCCAACCAGGATGTTTCTATGTAGAAGTACCTGTCAAGGATATGTAGATCATGTCTAGAATTCTGTTAATTAGCTTAATTCTGTTACTGCTTGTGTCCTGGTACAGAAAGCTTTTCCAAGTGCTCGGATTCCTGCCCAGCTGCCAAATGATCATCTCTGCTTCACTAGATTGTGGTCAGATCCACTTGGTGTCTAACTCCATGAGGGGCTGGTGCCGGTACTGTGGAGGAGATGGGAACAAGAATTTTGGTAAAGAGTGGATGTAGATGTTTCTTGACTTAAGTTAGCACAAGCTATCGCAGGGGGTTCTTTTCCTTCAAACCTGCTTTTGCACTGTATGCACAAGTTGTTAGTCTTTTTTTGTGATCTTTTTTAGCCTCATAACAGCTTTCTCTGAAGTTCTGGTTAAGCCTCGGAAGATGATTTCTTAGTCCAGAAATCAAACAAAAAATACAAGGATGAAAAAAAGTTTTTCAGTTTCTGAAGAGTATCCCAAGTGATATGAAAGTCCCTCCTGTGAGTACATGCACTCGTTCAGCAATAGGATGCTAGCAGGTATAACTCACAAGAATGGCTTTAGACAGTCTTGTAGGGGACAGGACTAAGTTCAGTGGAATTAGTTGTTTTAAGTTGGAGGAACTGCTTTTCCTTCAGTGTGAGATGGTGGTATCTGGCTAATAGGTAGATGCCATCAGACGGGTATGCTACTGCAGTTCTGCCTGCTCAGTACCTTCTGCTAGTTCCTAAATTTGGAAGGAACAGGCATCAACCTGTCGTGTTGCTGTTTTGGTCACGGTGGGTTTTGCTCAGTTTCTCCTGGGTGCTGTAGAGTTTCCTCTGAAATTCTCACAGACTGATTATTGGGTGCTAGAGGAACATAATTTCTGTGATTTGAGAACCAAGATTCCACAAAGATGCCAGGAGTCCACACTTGGCAGTGGGAAGTGTTGAAATTGCATTTGAAATGTCAGAGTAATCTAGCCCGTGCATTTTAAAGAGATAGTTTGTTTGATCTTCATGCATTGCCTAAAATTCTTCATCTTAAGTTAGTGTCCTAGGACAGAGTAATGGGATGAAAATCTTTCCCTTAGCATCACTCAAAGAAGGGAGTTTCTATAAACATCTTGTAGCTGTCACTATTGCAGTTTCTCAAAGCAGGTGTGATTTCTTTGTGTGAAAAGTGAAAGCATCAGTTCAGGAGAAGTGCGAAGCTGGTCACTCTGAAGTCTGTTTGCAGGAGCATGCTGGAGCAGGGTAGGGGGGGATATGCTAGCAGAGGTTTGTGCCAAGTTGGTCTAGCAGTATCCTGTTTTGGAGGACAAGACTGATTGCAGGTGAGACATCTTTAACCTGTGTTTGTAAAACAGACTTGGCATTTATTCAGCAGATTGTTAGGGAAGCTTATTGTCTAGGCCTTTCTGAATCAGGTGATCATCGAGGTCCTTCAGGCATTTCTGATATTCAGACTAGGAATGATTTTGATCTTGGTTCAGATGGGCTGTGGCAAGAGTAGCTAAATTGCAGTTTAAGACCTGGAGTCTCACCTGCACTGCTCCCTTCATGAGAATCTGAATTGCTATGGGCACTAACATAACTTTGTAGTCTTAAGATCAATGAGTTTTCTTTAAGAAGAGACTCTTAAACTTGCAGGACTAATTGTGCTTCATGTTACTTGCTTCTGCATCTTGGTAGGTCACCAATATGGGAAGTAGATTTGAGATTGGCAACAACTATGGGCAGCTACTAAGGCTGGAACAGATAACCCCAAAAGTTACTTGTTGCAGTTTTTCAGTATTTGCCATTTGTCATTAGAACCTGCAAATATATATGTGTATATAAAATACATGCATGTATAAAAATACACAAATACATTGGAGTTAGCATCTGAAAGAAGCCCTTCAGTTCTGAATGTTGCAGAAATCTGCCTGGCAGATAACAGCTTAATGCAAGTGGATGTGCTTCAGTCCCAGCTTGTGCTCTTGCCTTTACCTTCCCAGGCCATCTTCTTAAAACCGCTTCAGGCAGCGGGAGGTCATGGCAGTGGTAATGCTGATAGTGAGTGATGCAAATCTTAGAGATGCTCCTTTAGGGATGGAGACTTTGTAAGAAAGAGTGAGGATTGAATTACCCATGAAATCACACACCATTGTACTCTACTAATGTACATCTCAGGATGGAAGTCTGTATGATCTGAGAGCATTTGGATTCTGTGCTTTAACTGATCAGTCTGTAGATTATGACAAAAGAAGGATGCTCAGGTATGTAAGATGTGGTCTGCTAATGAGAATGATTTCAGAAGAAAGTCTATTCAAGACAGCAAATGCAAATATGTGATCTGTCATCTTTGATATTTGGCTTTCTGGGTTGGGTAGGGCCACTTCTGTACAGATTTGACTGGAACAGTTCACACTGGCTCACTTAGTAGCTCTGACTTCCATACCTGCTTTTCAGCTGAAGTGCAAACAGAAGCTCTGTAGACTTTAATTGAATAAAACATATTTATTCAGACATTTTTATGAAGTAATTACAGGTGCAGAATGAGGCAGTCCAGGAACCTAGACATGCTATGGCATGGACTATCCTGCCTCTGTAATCAATCAAGATTCATACACAACTTCGTTGGTGGTTTAAACTAAACTGCCTGGGTTTGCCATAAGTGGATTAGAGAATGTTTATGATTTCTTTTGCTGGCACAACCGTGGAGGTGGTAACACCTGACAAAAGGACTGAGTTTGTAGCATCAAATTCTTCATTCTGGTGTAGCTTCATGCAGAATGCACATCAAATGTAGCTGCCTTAGCAGCAGATTAGACTGAAATAATGCAGTTTTTAATGCTATCATGGTCTAACCTGGGGGTTGAGATAAGGACAGGTTAATAAAACAACACAGAGAAGAAAGCAATAGTAAAATTGATAGTACTAATGAAATGAGAGGCAAAGCAAGTAACAGAAGGTGGGAAGGCTTTACCCGTGTCCAGGATGCCAGCTTTCCCTGCCCTGGGTGTACTGAAGCTGCTCAATGAAGCCCCCCTCCCAGGCCAGTGCTCCCCTTAATACGGGGCAGGACAGTATGGTATGGACTATGCTGGTTCAGTTGGTTATTCCCCCCATGGCCCCTCCCAACTGCTTGGCCCAGCAGCTGCTTGTAGTAATTAGCCCTAATCAAACCCGGGACAAATGTATACTCTGAATTCCTGTTATGTGAATTTATAGACTCGTTTAGGTTGGGAAAGGCCCTTAAGACTGAGTCCCTCTGTAGCTGGACTCCAGCGTAGTGGTGGGTGCAGACACTTGTATACATTCCGTTCCTGCACTGCTTTTCTGTTTAGTTCTCTGGGGTAAGTTTAGTATGTCATTATGTGGAAGGTGGCATCGCTGCAGGACACAACGGTGTGTCCTACCACTGGAAAACCTATGCTGAATTAATCATTGCTTTTCTAGTAGGATTAAAAGTTTTGTGTCCTGATTTCTCCACCACTGAACCACCCTGGTGCTTCCTGAGCTGCCTTTGGACCAAGGCCTTTGTGAAGTCCTCTGCTGCTTTGTAGTGTAGCTCTGAACTTAACTACAATGTCTTTCTTCCTAGATTCGCTATCCTAGGCCCACACTGGTCTCTGCTTCTGCTTCAGGGCAGAGTCCAGTTGCATACCTGCCATTTAGAAAGTCTTCTGTGATTCTTGAAGCTAGAGGCTGCTGGATACTGCAGCGGTGCCTTCAGAAAAAGACACTTGGTTACAGAACAGGAAATATTTCTTGATAGTTTTTATTTGACCATATAAATGACTGAAGAAATTCTGTGTTCCCAAAATGCTCTTATGTTCCCAGCCTGTTTTCACTGATTATGCTTTTTGTTAAAGTGGCATTATGGTTGGGGAATTTTAAAGGACTAAAATGTGTTGTCAAGTAGTAAAGCCAAGGCTGTAGTTTTACCCCCTGTATGGTGGAACTCGGCGTGTTTGTCTACAATGGCTTGCTGGACAAAATAATTCGTCAAGTCGAGGGTTCCTCTGAAGTAAAATTCAGCCTCATTGGATTCTGTCCTCCAAAGTATATATTCTGTCCTTTATCTGTCAATTTTCAAGGCAGATTTTTCATTAAAGCCTGTTCATGGGCACTGATCATTTTTGCAAGCTTAAAATAAACATGTTTGGTGGTTGATCCCTTTGCAGTGTTCTCACAGCAATTCCAGCATCATTCTGAAAGAGGGAACCATTTACTGTAAGCAGCTTTCTATGCTCTCAAGATCTCGTCTGTATTTTAGATGTGCCATTTGAAGGAAGTTATCTTTATGTTTCTTCCACTGAGTGGTGACAGTGAACCTTTGGTGTCTGGTGCCAAATGTACAGAGTCACAGATATGTACCAAAAAACCTCAACTGTTTCTTCGTGGTAGTAATAGCAAGATCTTTCTAGCTGTCCAAGGGGAGACCAGTGCTTGCACACTGCCACTGATACAGGAACTCTAGCATGCTCTTACCTTCCACAGTTCCTCACGCATTGCTCTGGATGGGGAGAGAGTTCTGCTATAGGTGTCACTCATGCTTAAAGAGGGGCAGTCAAGAAGTGCCACGAACTTGATCAGAAAACTGCTGTACAATTTCTGGAATCTTCTATGATAGATTTTGACAAACTGTTTTATCCCCTGGAGATAAATAACCTGTATGAGCTGGTTTACTCATCTGTAGTTTTGCTAAGAGGTAGGGGTTGATGTAAGTATACCCAGCCCTATGAAGATAATGTGGTTGCACAAGTGGAATTTTAAGCTGCAGAAACTCTACTGGTAAGTGAGATATGATGCTTTAAGCGTGGTAGGTTCCTTCTTAAATGACAGCTCTGAGAGCTTTAAGCTGATCTCTGTTCTCTCTTTCTTTCAGGCACTGGTACATTGGTATTTTAAAAGTGGTAAATTGAATGCATAATACTGTGTCGTTCCCAAGATTAGCTTCTTTTACTGAGATAGGCACACTTAGTTGTTCCTGATGCAAGTAGGATGGGCTAAGCAGTTTAAACAGAGTTAAGCTGTATTGTTAAGGCCTCTGGGCTTTAAGTATGAATAATTTTCTGGTTACTGATATTAAAAAAAAGATGATCTGATGACTGTCACATTATTTCAGGAAACGACGTTGGCAGAAGTTCTTACGGTGCCATGCAAGTGAAACAAGTTTTTGATTATGCCTACATTGTTCTTAGCCATGCAGTATCACCACTTGCAAGATCATATCCAAATAGAGATTCTGAGAGGTAATTAGTCCACTTTTTGACTATCCATTTGTCTGTGTAATCAATTAGGAATGTTTGGGTCTAAATCAATAAAAGGAATATTGTTATTTATTGTGTAACTGCAGCGGTATTGAAATCTGCCCAGACAGGCTGCCCAGTGGTATGAGTGTAATACCTCAATGTGCAGCACTGAAATGGAGACAGCATGACAAAACCCAGGATGAGTCCAATGTGAGATTCCCTTAGTGTGAAAGGGAGCCAGAAGATAACTGGTCTTTCCTCAAATATTCTGCTTCAGGTTTTCAAAGGAAGGTCTACTGGTTTAATACTTGGTATGATGTATGTCTGTACTATGGCAGAAGGAAATGTGTGTGATCAAATTGTTTAGACACAAAACTAGACCACAAGGCTAGAAATTTCCCTAGTTCTTTAATACATGTTCTCCGAAGCTGTTGTAAAAGGTTTGACAAGCAATTAAGCAGCTGTTATTCTAACCCTTAGTACAGTTTGGGGCTGGATCAGAGGACATCTCTTCCCTGAGACTTCCATAGAATCCCAGTGACTTTGAGCTCACCAGCTCATTTCAGGGAGGAATGACTGTAACAAGTCACGTAAACCATCTTGGTACAATTTCAAACTCCAGTCAAGCTGTTAACTTCCAGCAGTTTTGTAATTGGAGGGTGAAATAGTTCTTCTATGGTAAGTTTGCCACAAAGTGGATGCAGTCTTTCACGTTTGGATTTAAAACTGGCAGTATTTTCATAGTGCCCATGAATCTCTGGGTTTTCTGTGTTAGGAAATTCATGAAGGTTGAGTCTACAGTTGAGCCTGATGGAGATACAGGAGGAGCGGTACGTAGTGTTCCACATTGACATGGAAGACCGCTGGTTTAAGATAGATTAAAGGTGTATCTGTTAAATGTGTACTGGCTGGCAATTCTTGGTCCTGAATGAAACACACCTCCAGCACTCCTGAGGTTTTGCTTGTCTCTTGTGTCCTGCTGTTCAGTACTTCTGTGGTCCTCTAAAGGATATAGTCATTCTCTTATGAGGTACCTACAGCTATCAAAAAGTGTACTTGTAAATGCATTTCATGTAAGCCTCGGATGTCATCAGTGCGTGCGCTTCACACGTACACTTCATACTGTATTTGGGCAAACGTTTGAACTTTGTCATAACATCAAACCTGGGGAGAAGTCCAGCAGGAAGTGTTCGGGTGCCATACATCTGACATGTCTTTCTGCTAGTTCTGGGCTCTTTGTGCCAGTGATGGCTGAGTCTCAGAACTTGTCATGTCAGTGGCTTGCCATTCTGTCAAAGGGAGTGGTGTCCCAAGAGCAACAGCATTCAACAAAGTCCTGCACGCGAGGAGTTCCCCCAGCACCAGTCTTGGCAATGCCGAAGGAGCTGCAGATGGATGCTGAGCTGTTTGATAAACTTGTTGCAGAACATCAACAGCAGTCTACGTTCAGTTTCATTTTTCAGTTAAACCTGATGTGCTTGAGCAATCCAGGTGTATTCCAGATCCTTCTTCCACCTGTTTGGCAGAGTGATACAGGCTCTGTGGAAAGACTTTTCTGGTGGCCTGACCTAAAGCTTTATCCATCCAGGAGACCTTTGTCCTGATCAATTTTTTCCTCTTGTCTAGGCTTGTTGATGGTAGGTTAAACTGTAAACAGTGGGCTAAGGGCAGTGACTAAGGTATGTGACACCCTACTGGAAGGATCAACTGAGGCTAAACGAAGGGCACTTGAAAGGGTTAGAACTTGCAGGAGGCTGAATTCCCCAGGCTGACTTGAGTTTATTAATTTCTGTCATAATTGGCACTAGTTTTCCCTTAAGTGAAATAGGTTATTCTTGAACTACCTGTTGGGCTTGAATTCATATCAGCTCTTTCTGGGAAAAATGTGTGTGTAGAGTTCTGTTTTGTAGAAGGCAATCTTGGAAGTCTTCAGATCTTTGTGTGACCATTGTTACTGCTCTTTTTCAGGATCAGTTGATCTCAGAGGAGCGTATAGTCTAAGTTAAGACTTTCTCATCTACTTTCCCCAGTTCCTTTCACTCATCCTCCTTTGAGAATGGCTCAGGAGATTTAGTAGATTTTGTTAAACCAAACAATTCCCATCATCCTTGAAGGATGGTGGGGTTTTTTTTCTGGTAGGAAAATGATGGGACTGATCTATTCTGAATCTGTACAACTTGCATGCAAGGTCAAGCGTGGTGTTGTCACAATTGATTTCTGAATCCATGGGGCCATGAATGTAGACGTAAAATACTGTTGTGGACAAGATAGCTCCTGCTTAAAGGTCAGTTTTAGTATGTGCTTTGCAGAGCTTTTGTATGGTCTTTGACCATAACCTGTCTCTAGAAAAGCATATGTCATCTTAACTGAGCTAACTGAAGTCTGTAAGGAGCAGTATTTTCATAGAACAATAGAATCATTTATATTGGAAAAGATCCTTAAGACTGAGTCCAACCATTAGTGTGACGCTGTCGAAGTCACCACAAACCATGTCCCGGAGCACTACATCTACATGTCTTGTAAACAGCTCCAGGGATGATGACAGCCACTTCCTTGGACAGCCTGCTCCAGTGCTTGAAAACCCTTTTGGTGCAGAAATTTTTCCTAATACCTAACCTAAACCTCCCCTGGCAAAACTTGAGGCTGTTTCCTCTTGTCCTATCACTTGTTGCTAGGGAGAAGAGTCTGAGCCCCACCTCACCACAACATCCTTTCAGGTCTCCCCTGAGCCTCCTGTTCTCCAGGCTAAACAGCCCCAGCTTCCTCAACCACTCTTCGTAAGACTCACCTAGACTCTTCAGCAGCCTCATTGGCCTTCTTTGGGTATGAAGCTTCTAAGTTAGTGGCTGTTTTCACAGTTTTACTCTGTTTCTTGGTGAACTGCAGGGAGTCTTAGATGTTTGGAAACAATCTCATGCTCACTGATTCATGTTCTTTGAATCAGTGGAGTGCCTGTTACTACCTGTCCATGAGGTCTATATTAAGGTGCAGTTTCACTTTTATACTTTGCCTAGTTTAAATGTCTGTGGGCCATCTCCTGTCAGGTACCTCTTTTCTTCCTTCTCAGCTTGTCTATTCCTGATTCTTGCCTTGGGTCAGATCTAGCAATCCTGCAGCCAGAAATTAAGTCATATGAACTCTCTGGTCTGAGTGGAAACAAGTGCATCCACACCTTTGTCATCTCAAGGAGCTGATTCAGCTTGTGGCTGTGTGATGGGCAGATCAGAAGCAAGAGAAGCAGCAGAGTTCATGTTTGACGGAAGATGGAGAGAGTGGTGTTTTACCATGTGCCATAAGTTATGCTGTTCTGGATGTGACAAAAACGCACCTTTAGGTTAATATGTATATGTGTAGGTCAGGATGTTGGCTTACACGTTGGCCTGTTGCATGGTTCAGGTATGAATGTATGCTCAGACTGCATCTCTAAACAGCATCATAGCCACATTTGCAAGCCAGCTGAGGTCATCTGAAATGAGGAATGGAAGACAGGTCCTGCTGTGATGTGCCCTTCCAGTTATAACTAAGACTTGGGAAGCCTTTCTTCAGTTCCTAGAGTTGCAGATGGGTAACAGGTTCCCCCTTACTGGTGCCAGGCAAGGGGTGCAGGTGGATGGGGGAAAGGGACTGTCATGCCAACAGGACAGAATTCAGAGTCTGAGGAAGCCTTGGCAGGGGTTTGCTGCTGCATGTGTGGAGCTCTCATTTACAGGTGGTCACCTCCAAAACAGCAACAGCCTAGGCCACATATGAAGTGATCTTTCCACCTCTGTGCTTGAAAGCTGCTTGGTCTTTTCCTAGCGTACAGTTCAATGGATCTAACTGCTGGCAGGTCTGTATGGTAGGTTTGGGTTGTGTGTGGCTGGCCCAAGATAGTCCTAGGAGTTCTGGGACCTGTCAAAGGGAATGTTACATTTGCCTGCCAGATCCGTCGACACAAAGCAGTAATGTGCTGTCTGAAACGGTCCCTCCTCTGCTTCTTGTCTTGAGTGGTGGGTGTCTGTCACTTGAATGTGTGCTGTCTCCCAAGAGATATCACCAATATCAGCTTTTCCTACACAGAGTATTTGTCTACGTAAAGATTTTAGATTTTATTTTTTATCCTCATGCACAAGCAGAATCTTCTCAGCTGCTCCTTAGTCTACTTTGGGATTTTATTGCCCTTTTAATACCAGGGGGACATTTCAAAAGTTCAGTTAAGGCCTACTGAGCAGTTATTTTGACTGTTCTTTCACAGACTTGATGTTGTTTCCTGCTCTAGTACTCACTTGTTCTTGTGGAGCTTAGCTGCAGCTTTAGATATTTGGTTTTACTGAATCTTAGGCCAGCAGTCTGAGACTTTTAAGAGTTACCTTGACTTATTTGCTGTAGTTGTGCTATAACGACAGCTAGAAAGCGCCCCTGTGAACTGAGGGCTTGCAGTGTGTAGAAAGAAGTTTCTAAAGTCTTGTCATAAACCAAGCTAGATACTTAAATAGCTTATTGCTGGTTTTATTGTATGATAAGAGAAAAACCTTGAAGGGGCATCTTTCATAGGAGAGCTGTCTAATTTTATTAACCACTTAGTTGTGGGTTTTCCCCATCTTTCAAACAAGCATCTTTGAGGAGTTGTGGTCTGGCCTCAGACAAAGAAAGAAAACCAAAAGCGAACTTTCCTCATGCTGAAGAGGTGTCAGGTCAATAGATTTTTTTCTGTTGTTGTTCCTAAGCATTTTCCGTGTTGAGAAGAGATACAAGCACAATTTTAAAAATGTTTCCTTTTAAAAATGGTTCTCTGACCCCATGGATGTGCTTGAGTCCTGTACATATGGTATTCTTTGAGAGCAGTATTTAGTTTGATCACACTTGCTTCCTCTTTCTTTGCTGTGTTATTAACTATGTGGCAGTATAGTCTTAATCAACTCTCAGTTCCTGCTATTTTGTAGTGAATGCTTTTAATTTTGGTGTAGGAGTAATGTAGCATGGATCTGCCTTTGAATTCCTGACCTGACAACTAAGTGAATTTCTTTTTTTTTCTACCTTTCGACCAAAGAGGGGAGTTTGGGCCTTTGATCTGAATCCTCTGTGAAAGGATCTGTTGAGAGGAGAGATGCCCAGGTTCTGTATGTGCCACTCTGCCATAACTGTTGGTGTAGCAGTAGTTTCACCCTTTACACGTGTTTGATAGCAGGCATTTTGGTGTATCAGTCACCCAGGCTGATAAAAATACCATCCTGTATCATTCTTTTTCCTTCTGGTCTGTGAAGGCAGGACTATTGACTTGCTTCTGGGAAAGTAGCTTCCTAGAAGCTGCAGACTTGCCCAGCTCTTTCTCCATAGGAGCTCGTGTTAAGTAGTCCACGTTCATTTTCTGGTCCTAAGACCGCAGTTGGTAGTAGTTGTAAAATGCATCGGTTGTCCTGGAGTAAAAGCTCAAACCTTTCTGAAGGCATTCTCAGCTGCAGCCTTTAAGCTGCAGGCTTTCCCTCTGCCCCAGTGCTGAAGAGATGCAGCGTGTGTGTGTGTGAGTCCCATAGTGGCACTGCTGCCTTGGGAACTGCAGCCCCAGGGCCACAGCTGATTCTCTGCAGTACTGCTCAGCCCTGCCTTCATTCTGGCTCCTCTGGCTTAACTTCCTTTCTGAGACTGAGAAAGCAGAGCTGCACTGAGTGTTTAAAATGCTGTTAGCATGGCTGTGTGCATTGGTAACATGCTGCCCCCTGTTCCATTTGTTTCTTCCTTAATGTGCTCTGCTTAGCTGTTGAACTTTGCTTCCCAAAGACTCACCTGTTATAACCCAGATCTTTAGTTATGGAATGGTGACAATCTGCCTTTAATTCCATATGTAAAATTCAAGATTTTCTTTTCCAACATCGTTTTACCTGCGCTACAGAAATAGAACGGTGGATGCCGCTCGTTCAGTCCACGAGGCCCTTCTGCAGCTGCTGGGCTTCTAACTTAGGTGCCATTATTTGGTTCAATGTTTGCTTCAAATGCTGGACTGTGTGTTTCAGTAACAACACACTAACATGTCTTTGAAGTTGGAAGACTAAACATGGAACATGTGGCATTTGGTCTTGCATGAAATAGTAATCCCTGTGCCAGCAGGAGAATTCTTGTTACTGTGAAATGACCTCAAAGATGGCTATGAATGTCCTCCCTTCACATCACACACCTAAACCAAAGTGAAATTCCAGTACAGGTACAATGCACCTTTATGATGTGAAATACAAAATAAGCTTAATTGTAACCATTGAAGATTTTCAAAGCTAAAATAACATTGCCTTCTCCACAATGGTAACTTCCCACAGCCCGCTTTTTCTGCGGTAGTCAGCTCTTCATTTATCTTGAGCATGGAGTTTATAGTTGGCATTCTGGCCTCTAGTCCCCGATGAAAGAAACCGTGAAACTTTAGTTCTCAAACAAGGACACGACTTCTGCTTAACAAGTACAATTGAAACAGCTGAATATTGGGAAAGTACATTGGAAAACTACTACTTTGTACTTGCTGAGAACTGGTCGCTGTTCAGCGGGACCAGGAAGGCTTTTTCTCGGAAACACTTGCTGTTAACAAATTTTCTGAAATTCTAATGTACTCTGGGTTGGGAGCCAGTCTGTTTCTTATTTCCACTACCTCACGATCCATGGTACTTCCTTTATAATTGTGGGGATCTTCTACCTTTTAAGCTGTCTTGTAAATCTGTAAGCCAGGACTAGTGAAAGTCTCTGTCTTCAGCGTGAAGGTCAGCTGGAGGGCTGGGATATTCTCTTCAGTGCAGCCCATAACTGTTGTAATCCAGATTTTGTGGAAAAAAAAGTTATTTTCTATATGGAGGAATGCAAGAACCTGTAAATTGTTTTTATCTGGTACACTGGTACCTGTTTGTACATTCTTGATAATTCAGATGCACTCCATTTAGAAACAGAGTAAAAATCTTATGTGTCAGTGCCTGCATGCTGCTATGGTAGAAGATAAGTAATATGCTAATTTACTAATTGTGCTGTTTCAGTGGATTAAGTGGTGTATTAAAGAAATAAAAGTTCAAAAGGATTCTTTGTTTAGGGATATCTTAAACTGACTTTTAGCATAATTTCATTGCTTGTTGAAATGCCTGCAAATATGTAACCAACAGCCTTTGTTTAATACTGAATTGAAAAATTTTTTTAGCACATTAGGTAGAATCATCAAAGTGACCCAAGAAGTGATTGACTACAGGGCCTGGATTAAAAAGAAGTGGGGGAGCAAAATTAATATATCACCTGAACTTGGTAGGTACAGCAGGAATCTTTGAAACAATATTTTTTTTTTAAAATTTGATGTAATTCCAAATACCTATGACTTGAAATTAATCACTTTCAGATAGCTAGGAAAGAAATAAAAGGAATCTTTCTAACCCAAGACTAGTTTTATTTGTGCCTGTTTTTAAATTAGCTTGTTAAATTGCAACTCTTCTTCTACTTCAGGGCCCATGTGTTTGTATCCTTTGCTCTTAAATGATGATTGTTTTCTGTTAACAGATAATAGGTTGAAAATGAGAGACCAGATAGCTCCGTGCAGTGGAGAACAGCAGCAGAACAGAGACTCTGAACCATCTTACAACCAACGCTTGGCTTTGTCACTGGCTAGTACGCAGCAGTTATCCTCTGGCTCATCTGCCTCTTCTGTCTCATCGCTCTCCGGCAGTGACATTGTAAGCTTTTTCTTTTAATGGGTTAAACTAATAAGAAGCAGAGTTGATCATACTGGTCAAAGCCTCAACTGATACAACAGCAGTTAATGTGATACTACCCCTAAGCTGCTACAGCAGTAATAGCTTCCCCTGCTCAGAAAAATTACTAAAATCAAGTATTTTTCCATTAAACGGGTCTTAATTCCATCCTAAATCTTTGGTGTTCTTTGTTGTAGTAGTTAGACGTAATAAAACGTGAAAACACAAGTTAACAGTCGTTGATTAAGTAGAAATATATTTTCCTATATCTTTCCATTGAGCACACTGCTCCCACTGTCCCATTCTGGCCCTCTTTACTCCTACCCCAAGGTGAATGTGAACAGCACATCATGCTGCGAAGGTGACTAGTAGTCCTTACCATGTTCAGCCAAGGAGTCAGTTCATGTTTCAATGGTAAGGGGGTCCTCATGTGAAGTCTTGCTGTCAACTTCCTTCTTTGAAGGTGCAATTTGAAAGTAATTGCTGGGCTATATTGTAACTTCCTGGAAGATGAGGCTTTAGTCTCTTTAGGTTGTTCCCAGACTATTAAGATTCTTTAAGGTGTTTCTGTTTTGGTATTGAGTATAAATCAACATGGAATTGGGCAGTGCAGATTGTAAAGCACAAAGCTGCATCGCATGGCATGAGGTGTTCCCTAGAAATCTGCTGAAGCATCCTGTGCTAGGCAGAGGTATTGACTGCCTCAAGATGCAGTATCCAATTAACTGGAATAATGAATAACTGGATGATGCCAAGAGAAGTCCAAGTACTTCTTTTCTTGACTGCTTTCAATACCTATTCAAATAAGGAATTAAAAGTTGGGAATTGTATTCAATAAAAATTAATTAATTTCTGAGGGACAAGCACCTTCTTTATATATTCTGGTTACTTTCTGTAACTCCTTTATGCTACTGAATTTTCTGTGTTGAATTGTCTTCTCACTCCACCTCCAGTAAAAATGTTAAATGCTTTGGTTGTGCCATCTGGCTAATGGAAAAAGAACAGCATGATGCTTGCCAGTGATACTACTAGCCATGCTCCTGGTTTGAGTATGCCAGTGAGAAAGATTTGGATGTAATTTTTATGAGAAAATGCAAGTATTTGCTTAATATTATGCACTCCCCACCTCATGTGTGGCGAGTGATTATGACCTCCCCTTAGTCCCTTTTTGCTTGAGGTTGAAGATGAAACTTCACTGCCTGATGCCAAAGAAATTAATGAAAACTGAAAAGGAAGCTCTTCGTAAGAAAGACCTGCACTTTGGGCATCCACAAAGTAATTGGAAGTGCTACACCTTTTAACAAAATGGAAAGCCTTGTGACAGACTCCAGCTTAAGCCCTGATTGTTCATTGTGTTATGTCCTTAGCAGACTGCCAGCATGTGTTTTCTTAACTTGTGGTGGAATGGCAGGTTTCTGACAAGTAAGGAGTAAGTTCATCCTCCTCACACTTGGATATGTGAGGATGAGCAAGTCCTGGTTGAGCAGCCCTGGTTCAGTCAGAGGCTGTCTGTGCCACCATTTGGCATACTACTGTGCCCTGGTTCCAGCAAATGAACATCTAGCATGTGTGACAAACTGGTACTTGTGCCAAAACTTCTGGTGTTCTGCAAACAGATATGATGCAGGGGACTCTGGTACCAGCTTCAGAGCAAGGGAATGCAGTGCATCTTGTCACTGTCAGTGGTTAGCTCTGATCTTACGGGATTGTTCTTCAGGAATGAATCTGTGTTCATTTAAATCTTCTAAACTTATGATACTGAAGACTGAAAGCAATTTTATAAAGAAAGTGCAGGAGACAAGGAGGTCCTAGATCGACATTTTGCTGATCTCTTCCCAATAATTAAGGTTTTATTTTTATAGCAAAATCCTTATGATGGCACTGTTAACTTCAAGCCCAAGTTCTGCTTCAAGACACTGTTTCTGGACATGTATTTTGCATGACTGCAGAATAGCTGTAATACCAACTACGAGATCCTGGTTGTCAAATTAGGAGGAATTGACAGTGTATTTGCTTTTCAATTTATTGCAGAAGTGTCGCTGGCAATAGTGGTCAGCTGCACCTTGACCTTGCTGAGATCTGTCTACCAATATCATAGAAGTCAACTGAAGTATGTTGAGGAAGTGAAATGGGCTTGGCAATGCGTGACTTGGTCATGTTACTGCTCTCTGACCTTGTGTTTCTACTGAAGTTCAGGTATTCCTGCCACCCACTCCAGCACAGGGGCTGAAGTCATCACATCAGTGTCCGCTGGCCCCAAGTCTGGAGAGCTTGCATTCGTTGATGTGTCCTGGAGGCAATATTGGCAGGACATACAAAGTATGCAAGCATTAGCAAAGCAGTGCAGTATTGCTCATAGGGATCCTAGGACTCTTATTAAACCCAATAGTTAAATAATTGGTTGTAACTAGTTAGTGTAGCAGGTTGTAACACAGCATGCTGTATGGTTTGGTAAAGATTTGCTTCTCTGATGTTCTAGCAGCATTGCAAATTTGCCCTAACATTCTGTAGCCATGGTTCAGCACCTGAATAGACAAGGCTCGTGGTGTCTTGGACACTTCAGACATAGCAATGGTTACAGATGTGCTCCAGGAGAACATATGTAAGAACAGGACAGTAAAAAGGAGCAGGTTTTTGTGGAGCCCAGATTGGCATAAACCAGAGCTAACATTGAGAAGTCAGCGTCCCAACTTTTGTACGTACTCAGGAAAACTGGAAGTGTAGGGATGTAAGGGCTTAAAGTTACTACCCTGAGCGCTCTCCATTCCTGCTACTGCTCTTCTTTCTTTGGGGACCATAATGCTGGTAACCTTCGGAAGATGAGAACCTGTGTACCACTGAGGAACAAGAGAACTGCCATGTTCAAGGACAGACTTCTGTTTCCTCATGTATTTCAGATGCATGTGCTTTTCCTCAGTGTGCCACCTCAAATTCAGGAGGATGAGAGTTTCAATTCTGCAGGTCCAGGACTAGCTTGCAGGAGAGCACGCTTCTGGGCCGCTGTCTGCGCAGCCCGAAACTAAGAAGCGGATCTAACAAGACTAAATCATAGCTGTGCAAAAAGTATCACTTAACAGATTTTTCTAAGGCAGTGAAGCTCTTTGCAACATGCCTTTCGCTAGCACGGTCTGCCTGGTGAGATTCTGGCGGTGCTCTTTCAGAAGTGTCCTAGCAAACTGTGGAATCTTCATCACAAAAGAAAGCTTTTGTAAGGACGAGTATGTTTCAGATCAAAGACTGTGTGGAAGAGAAATCTGTCTTCCAGTATCACTCTTACTGTTTGAGAGAGAGCTGTTCAGATGATGGGTTTGTCGTGCTGTACCTGTCAGTGCAGCGCGCTGACTCTCACTGGCACTGCTAGTGTAGTTCCTTGCAAAATACTGAGTACTGAAGTTCCTGCCTTGATAGCTCAGCTCTGTGAAGAATATAAATGTTACTGATCAGGAGCAAACTGAGGAACACATGGAAATAAGCCTATGGATACAAGGCATCTGATCCTCAGAATGTATTCAACTGCGCATACGTTTTTCTGGATTGTTAATTATCAAAGTGATCTGAGTAGTAAGTCTTTTCTCAGGGAAGTATCCTCTTGTGTAGTGTGTTCTGCCCTGACAAAAAGGCAGTGTATATTCTTATACAAACAGGTAAGTTGCAAAATATTACACATTCACACATGATCCAGCAAACATTAAAGTGAATAATGGAAGATGCTTTATAAATATCTTTACTACCAACAACAGTGCAGAGTGAGTGAGATTTTACTCTATGGGAGCAAGAGTCAGACTGTTCCAGAATGGAAAAGCCTCTGGTGTTAAATCTCCCTTTAACCTTCATACTGAGTTAAGTGATTGTTACGAGAATTTGAAACCAGATGAGTTAAACTATATTTGCCCCAGCTCTCTACTGGGTCTGACTCGTTGCACATATCAATCTGAGAACCTAAGCAGTGACCAAATTTCTCTTGAAAATGCCTTTTTAAATTTTTTTTTAATTTATTTGTGTGTCCTGGGTACTACTTTGGAAATGCTCTCTAACTGGTGACCTGGATTTCTTGTTTCTTAAGCATTGTGGAAAGCTGCTTTTTGTTAGCTCAGGAAGTCCTAGAGTAGTTCTGGAGAATATCTGCTGCCTGATCAACAGTGTCTGCCAAGTAAAAATAACCCTAGGTATGTTTTTGCAGTCTTCTGTTAGTCTTGTATAATTCCTTGTTCCAGGTATGCTCTGCAGTTTTGCTGATGTTGTGCCAAATAAAGCACAGCATTTCATGTGACACTGATCCCTGCGTATCAGTAACAGATGCAACGGCTCACAGGAAAATTTTGTAGCTCTTTTCTGTTACCTGATGATTAGATAACCTCATGTTCAGTTCAACACAGAATCTCAAAGTTGGCCTGTTAGAAGCTTGGATCTAAGAAATTTCATACACCTTGCCTCAGTGTTCCTGGTGATAATGTTCTTTGGGCTCCTACCTCAAAATTATTTTGCGAAGAGTTCCCGAGACCACGCGGTCATGTCAAGGTAGTTGAGGCTTCAGTGAATCAAGGTACCAGTCTAGTTTGGGGGAGGATCACAATCATTGCTTCTGTGTAACTTTTTGGCATTTGCAGCATGTTCTTTCAGACTGTTCTTGAAATTGAGGCTGTAGCTGTTGCTGTTCAGGCTTTATGGTCACCTTGGGTCAGACTGTCAGTGTTTGATTTCCCTGCTGTTCTGCTCCAATCAGCCAAGGGATGCACCGAGCAGCACCTTAACTGTGCTGTGGAATGTGTGTTTTGCTGTCTTCAAATGTTGCACATTCAGTACTTCGATTGGATGCTTGCCTTGTGAGAGTGTGTATGAGGGCTAAGGCTGATGCTCCCCGTTCCTCTCAGTCTGCTGAACATGCACAAGGTCCACACTGACTTTGGAACTGCTACTTGCTCTGCAGCAGTTGTGGCTTAGTCCTTGATCTCAAAGTGCTTAATGAAGTTATCACCATCTCTGCTTCCTTCCTATTAGCAAGGACTGTGAATTTCAGCTTATTAGCAGGAGCTGTTGCATTTCCCTGTTCACAGCTAGAGCATGTGACATCCTTTGTCCTCATAAACGGCGCTTTTTCAAAAGCAATTAAATTTGCAGGTGCAAGACCTGTGTTATCTGCAGCAGAGGGACAGGCTTCAGAATGGTTGCTGTAACAGCTCTTCTTGTAGCCTTGTTAACTCTGTCTTAATGACTGTGATTATTTTCTAGAGTTCCAGTTGAAATTCTGTGTGTGTGGGTGTAGAAGGGGTTGGCCTAACAAAATTCTCAGTCTGAGAGAAAGTGCTGCAGAGATTTTCTCCCTTCATTCTCTCTACATGCCTGATAACCTCATGTTGTAACCAAAGCAATAATTCAGATATGTGTATGGATAGTTGATCATCTTTTTGTAGAAGAATGCAGATTCTATCTTATCTTTTTGTCTTCCTGAACAAATAGTCAAGTACCCTAAGAGGCAGACCTCTTACTCTTTAAAGACAGATAAAAGTGCTCACTTGCAGCCAGCTTGTATCCAAATAAAGCAGTGGGCAACCTGGAGTGTGCAGACAGGCAACCTGCTGTTACCAGGGAAAAGCATTTGGCTGACATATCATTTGGGGCATTTAAGAGTTTATGCCCCCGATCCTGTAAAACTCTACCCTGTTGTCCTGTTCTTGCTCTGCAGATTACTGACAGTTTCTGTGAACCAGAGCGGAACAAATTTTTCCAGTGCTGCTTTTGCCTATTTTCCTCTTTCACCATATAGTTCCAGGTTTGGTTTTGTTTCTAAAGAAACCTGTATCTTTGACCATGTGCTATTTTACCATCACTTGCTTTCCTTCAGTTCTTCTGGCTCAGTTGCTTGACAAGTCTTTCATCTGTATCCGCTTGAAGTAGGAGTAAATTTCTGTAAAGCTGCAGGAGGCACAATTTTGAACAGAAAATTATAAAATAATTTTATTTGACAAGTTACTCTAAACTGCAAAAGATACAGAGGGAGTCTTTAAATCAGCAAGTAAAATCGCATCTTAATGCCGTGATGTCAGCGAAGCAAGGAGAGAAGCACAGGTTTACAGAAGTCAAGCTCAGCCTACTTTCTGATGCCAAAGGCTAGTTGTATTCTTGCCATACCTTAACATTCCCTACCCTGAAAAACATCAGAAGTACCTAAGCCATTTTAGGATGGAAGAAAAGCCTGAATTCCCATATTTATATTCTAGTATGGTGTATGTTCAGTTTGCATAATGAATCCTGTAATTTAGTACCTAACTTGATAAACATTAACTTCTGAAGCATTACTGTTCTTTTTTAACAGTGCAGGCCAATTGAAAGCCCGTGAAATGGAACTATTAGGGGTAACAAAGGAAATTTGAAATTACACAATTCTGTAGGCTTTATTTTTTCTGAACTACAGTGAGTTTGGATACATCATAGAATAAGCCCAGAGTCAGGCCTGGCAGGATATTAATGTGATGAGGTTAAAGGGGCACTCTGCTTGTATTTAATCTTGGTAGATATTAATTAGATTACATGTTTAGGGTTTTTTTCCCCTGTAAAAAGAACAATAATGCCTTTTGGAGGGTGAATATTTTTCAGATTGCTTGTGTATCCTGTATCTCTTAATTCACTTTTCCCCACCTGTAAGTACAATGATCAAGTTATTTTCCTTTTGCAATGCAGCTGACTAAAAGCAGAAAAATTCAACCAGTTGTCTTACTTGACACTGCTTTGTATTATTTATAGGCTGGCAAGGAGAAATGGTGCAACTGTATTGATGCAGGTTCTCTAGGCTGTGGCCTCCCATAGAAGGAGATACTTTCAGTTCTGCTGTATTTACACCACAGTTAAAGGTGTAGGCTCCACCTGCCACAAAGGGAAGTGGTACCAGCTGATGTGGAAGAAATGAGGGGAGAGTTGTGGGCAGGGTGTAATCCACAAAATCACCCTGGAAGTGTTGATTATCAAGCAGACTTGAGTGCTCTGGGGCTGAAACTACTCAGCGAGAATGTGTACTGAAGTTCTGCTCCTGTATGTGGCCCCAAGCTATAAAATACCTCAAGTTTTTGGTTTGCTTTCTGTTCTAAGAACTGTGGTTTTACAGTTTTACAAAGCCAATCCAGTAGTTAGGTGTCCTTGCTGGCAAGCTGATTCAGAAGTGAAGCTGTTGCGAAGGGATGACTGTTTCTGTGGCTCACCTCTGAGTTGTCCCGTAAGAACGTGAAATGCTAGTGCAGGTATAATGGAAAAGGCCAGAGTGGGGAAAGAGGCAAAAGGTGTAAGACTGGCAGCAGTTGTCTGTAAAATCACTTTAATTGTAAGAAAGGACAGAAGCACATGAAAAAAAATGTATGGTGTAAAGTGTTAACTATAAACATCAATTTTCTCACTGTTTTCAGTTCTTTGCTTTCAAAGACTGAACACAATTTTTACTGAAGTGGTCATTGTTCTCTCACAGCTTCCAGCTCCTGAATGTTGTGGAAAGGAGGAAAAAAATAGTTGAATTAGTGGGAGAAGCTTGAAGAATGGAAACAATAGGAACTCTTTTTGCCAGGACCTCTGTATTTCATTCTTGGGGAGGTGGAGAGCAGAGTGTAAGAACTCAGATCTGTTGCGTTAGCATGAAACTTGCATTCTGTTCTTTCTGAATACTGCCTTCTAGGATAGTAAGAACATTTTACTACTGTGCCAAAACTTAAACAGACTGGGATGGTGAATTCATCTTCTTAGGCCACTCTAGATTTAAAAAAAAAAAATGTCTTGGAAGTTGAAAGCTATAAAATGGTAGCTATTGTCAGTCAGCTGAAACTTCTCTGCTGAGTGCAGCATGAAACAAAGCAGAAGATACCACTCTTTCATTCATTTAGAATCATGGAGAGGAATCTTACAGGTATAATTGAATGCACATGAAATTTGTGAAGACTGCACTCTTGTCTTGAATGAACATACCAGTACAGTTTGTGTTTTAAGCCTTGAGTTACTAATGCAATTGAAATAAGCTCTTACCTAGTTAGTAAGGAGCTTCTGACAAGTAAATAGTCTCTTGCTGACAGGATCCTGGGATTTTATAATGGGAGATGCATTTCGCAGAACAGTAAAGGGTTTTTTTTGTTCTGTTCTGATGTCAGGAAGAGAAGCTTGGATTGTAAGATTGCTGCAGCTCTTCATCTTTTATATGACTGCAGTGTTTCCCTTTTTCTGTCTAGACACAAGGCTAGGGGATCCCATTTCTCAAGCAAAATTCACAGTTAGATGAGAGTTCATTGGTAACACTTTTTTTTCTAGGTCTCTTCCATACCTTATCTTCTTTGCAACATTAAGGTAAATTAGAGTGTCCTCAATAATCAAGGCTATGAATAATAGAAATCCTCCTTCAAGGTACTAAATTCTTACTCAGGAAGTTGAAACTTGTTTAAAGAATATGTTTTAAAATGGAAACTTCACAGCAGGAAAAATCTGTATTTGGCAGTCTCTGTTTCCAAAAGCATCTCTTTAGAAGATATTTTCCTTGCAGAATGAGGGACTCCGTATAATTGGCATTCATACTAGTAGTATTAAAGGGATCAGGAATTTCTCCTGGCTCTTAGTGCAGTCATTGTAGTTTCAGCCCTAGATTATTTGCTAAAATTAATTGAGGGATATTACTTCTTTATTTCAAATTCATCTTTGTACAGTGTGGCCTCTGCAGGCCCTATCCCTAGTAAGGATCAGAGCTTTTGTCTTCCAGACACAGCTCTAAAGTGTCAAGAGTGTTCCTTGTATGCATTTACTTACTTGTAGGTCTTTTGAGCTTCTGTACTGCTTTGAGTTTGCATCTTACACTTAAGAATCCTGTCCAGAAGACCAAGTAAGACTTAATCCCTCAGTGTTAGGCAGTGCTTGTGGAAAAACAATTCTTCATATTAGGCTCAATTTTCTGATCGCTGAGGTTAACCTTTCAGTTTGCATAAGAAAGGTAATGTTCTTCACAAAAGGATTTTGATGGTGGTGTAAAGTCAGCATATCAACTGATACAGTAATCCTGTTAGCAAACCAGGGTTGCCTCAGAAGGGAGATGCAGTCTGCTTCTATGAGAGGTGTGTTAGCAAAGAACACTGAGGCACAAGATCATACCTATTACAGAATCAAAATCAAGCAACACGAGCTTCCTTGTGCTGAACTTTACGTAGTGTCAGTTCAACCATTTGATTCCCTTTTCTATTCCACCTGCTGCTGCTTCCGTACTGGAGTTAACTTTTTGGTGCACAAAAGTCCTTAGAAATCTGAAGGATCCCACTGGGGTTAGGTATGTGAGTCTTCAGGGGGGCTGATTGTATGTAAGTGGAAGAGAAAGGGGAGATTCTTTGAGTGGGGAGACTAAAACTGAGAACTGGTCAGTTATGACAAGGCTGTTGCATCACAAAACGTAACGTGTTGCTTTGGACAGACAGCAAGATCCCCTTTTCCCTCCTGTCTGCCTGTTCTGCTCATGGTTACTTGTAAGCATGCTCAAAGGCTGTCTTTTCAAACATGACTAGACTACCCCCTATATTTTTTCCTCTTTTTTTTTTTTTTCCCCTGTAAGTTTTGTGATAATTCCATGACTAAGAGCCTCTAAAGAAACCTCACCTTAGAAATCCAAGTTCTTCCTCCTGTATCTGACTCTGCCACCTATGAAGATAAGAACGTTACCAGCTTCAGCTCTGTGGAGACCTTAGCCTGTTCCCAAGGCTATCATTGTAGAACTGGGCAAGGGCAGTTGACTTTGCATGTGCCTGCAGCTGAACTGAGGTTTTCGGTCAGTGCTACAGCATGTAGCTGTCCACTGGGGACATATTAAATGGTGAACATCTGATCTCTTAAATAGGACTTAGGCCTCTGCACGGATTCTTGTAATCAGTCTGATCTCTCTAGTGAATTCATGATGCAGGTATCTGAAACTGCTTCACAGAGGCATACTGTGACTTTTACCACTGGCTGGCCTAGTAGGAGGGCAGCTTGCTTTCTGGAATTTATTTTTCAGTAGAAACAACTTTATATGGGCCAGTAGAGGAGTGATTGTTCTGATAGCTGACAGTTTTGTTGAGGACTGTTTTTACTGTAGGGATTTGTTTTAGCTGGGATGCAAGTTTTGCTTTCTGTTAGTTTATTGCTACATCTGCACAGTATTCACAACTGGCACTCTCTCCAGAAACCCTCTCCTTGCCCCAAGAAAAACTTTAGAATGAGTTGGGGTTTTTTTCCTGTTCTTGAAAATATCTTCCTGGACAGCCTGTTCTCTAAGCAAGGAATCTAATTTGGAAAGCAAGGCCCAGATGAGGGTAAGAGGTAGTACTGGAAGTCTGTTTAAAGTTTACTTGGGTTAAGTGACCAATCTTTGCCGTCAGGCAATTAATCTTTAGAGAAAGAGCAGTAGAATGTTTCAGTAATGACTTGAACAGTAAAGATCCTTCATGATCTGAGCCAATAATGTCTTTAATGTGGTAACTCCTAAACTACTAATTGGCCAAGGGCCCATCTCTTGAGACAGATGACTGGGAATGGAAAAATCAATAGCGGTTTGGGATAAAGAATAGTTTTTTTCCATTATTTTCAAGTTTGGAGTTTTTTGGAGTTAAAAGCAGCAGTAAAATGTAGGGAAAGTTACTTAACTGTTGCCATTGGAGTATGTGCTCAAATTTATCTCAACAGGCTATAGCTTGCTTTTCGACTCCCTCAACTCAGGAAATAATTGGTGATTTAAGGGCTGAGGCTGTCAGTTGGGTGTTTCCAGACTCCAGTAATTCCTGTAACCCTCTGCGCCTGTGCTAGCTCCTTGCTTGTCTGTAACTGCTCCAGGCACGCCGTGTGCTAACATCACCAGTACGGCCGCTTACAGTGCATCTGTGAACGCTGTTGGTCAGGCTGGAAGGGAGCAGGAACAGTAATGGGCAATACTGGTTCCACTGCAGTACCTTTTCCTGTAACTCTGCATCCATCTCGCTTCACCTGGATTTCCAATGGAAAGTGAAGGGAAGAGAGCTAACTAGCAGCAAACTGGGTGCCTGGTGCACATGTAACAGTCTTGACTGGCAGACTGCCTTCTTGCTTCCTGGCAGGTGGGGCCCTAACTTTGCTTCTGCTGCTGGGTAGAACTGGAGAAGAGTGCAACAATGACAGTGAGTCGCTGTCGTACGGGGAGCGCAGCCACACACTGTTCACAGAGGGCTGATTCTATCATGACACTTACATTCTCACTTCTGTATCACTAACAGTGTCGCTGTTCTTGTTCCGTTTTTTTTCCCAACCTTAGTTCCCATCTTTTAATTCAAATTTGGTAGAGATACTTGGCTTTAGATTGCACTGACTGGAACTGACCTGTGATTGCCATAGACCTGTTAATATTGTCTCCTTGGTTCAGGTTCAATTAAACTTTTGCTAGATGTGTAAAACAAACATAGTGCTGGCTTGCATCTTATTTTTCATCAGTGAAAAAACCCAAACCATTAAATTTTACAGTATTCACGTGAGTTGCTATTTGGGTGCATTTTCACATGCCTAGCCTGTATATACTGTACTTTGGGTAAAGTTGCTTTTCTTTTCCCCTTTTTCTCTGCCAAAAGGATTCTGATACACCACCTTGCACAGCTCCTAATGTTTACCAGTTCAGTCTGCAAGCACCGACTCAGCTTATGGCCAGTTTACCACCTGCATTGCCTATGCCAAGTGGTAAACCCCACTCTGCGCCTACGAGACCCTTGATAATGGCCACCAGTAATCAGGTATGAGCCAGCTAAATGGAGCGACTTTTTCCTGAGGAACTGATGAAATCGCAAGTGTAGATCTGTGTGCTGTGCTGTCAGTCTAAAAATCTCTGAAGATAACCTTCATATGTGCTGAACCTCATGTCATTATAGAAGTACTTACCTGCCATGTCAGAAGTGTGGGCAGAAGAATGGGCGGGGAAGGGTCCGGTGTTTGAGGTGCATCTCTGAATGTAAGAGCCCTTCTACAGCACACTCACACCTAGGAGGAGTAAGTGGAAAGGAAGGTGTCAGATATCTGACCCCTGAAGCTGTATTTGAGACTCCTGGTGTCTGTAACCAGTGAGATATTTGCAGGTCTCTAGGCTGTGTAACTTCCTGTTCCTAAACTAGAAACTTGATGTAGGTGGTGTATCTGTAAACTAGTTTTTGAATTTGAAGAAATAGATCTGGCCTATCTAGGCTTGTGTGCTTGTCTTGATTTTGAATTGCTAGAACGCTTCTAACTTTCTGTAGCACATTTTAAACAGAGAACAGAAAATTAGTTATGGGCATGGGTACAAGAAGTTTTACTAAAATATTAAATGTGTGATTAAATGTGCTGGGAGGTGAAGATGCGGGGAAACTGTATGTTACTCAGCTAGGCTGAAGTGCTTTAGCTAATGTATTCGTTAGAGTACAAGGGAAGAAAGGTCCTCTGTTTTCTTAGTCTCAGTGCCTCTACCTGTAGGAAAGTGTTCCCTCAATCTTGATGATTAAAGCTGTTAGTCAAAACAACTGCCTCACGTGATCTTTAAAGCAAGTTGTGTGTTGTAGGTTCCCTGTGATGATAAAATAATAAGCTGGTTTCTTGGAAACCTGGTTTTGGTCAGATTCTTTGACTGTTTTCCTTCTCTCAGTCCTCCTATCACAGTTCTTGGGAATCTAGGACCAGGATATTGTCAACTTAATGACCTTGTCTTTTTCATTTGATTCGGCACTTCCTTCACACTTTGAGCATCACCTAAAATGTATTTGCTCCAGTTTCTGCTTTGAGATTGTTTGAGTATTCGGCAGAAATGCCTGATCAGAATAGTTGAGGTTGGAAGGGCCTCTGGAAGTCAGCCGACTAGTCCAGCCCTCCTGCCCAAAGCAGGGGCAGATGCAGCAGGTTGCTCAAGGCCTTATCCAGTCAGGGCTTCAGTGTCTCCAAGGATGGGGACTCCCCAGCCACTCTGGGCAACTTATTCCAGGCAAAACTTTTTTCTGAAATTGAAATGGTGGTTTTGGTATTTCAGCTTATGCCCATTGCTTCTTGTCCTTTAGCTGGGCACCAGTGAGAAGAGTATGGCTTCATCTTCTTTATGCCCTCTCATTAGTGAGACCCATCAATAAGATCCTTCTTGAGCTCTGTCATCTTGAGATTACGTAGTCCTACCTCTGTCATCATTTCCTTGTATGACGAATGTTTCAGTCCCTTATATTATCTTTGTGGACCTCCACTGGACTCACTTCTCTAAGTCCACAGGTCTCTCTTTCCTTCAGACCCCAGACCGAGCCCCAGCACTCCCTGTGCAGCCTCCCCAGTGCTGAGTGGAGGGTAAGCCATCACCTCCCCTGACCTGCTAGAGATGTTCTTTGCCATGTAGACCATGATGCTGCTGGCCTTCCTTGACGCGAGGGCTCATTGGTAGCTCACGTTCAACTTGTCTCCTGGGAATCCCTGGTCGTTTTATGCCATGCTGCTTTCCAGCTGGTCAGTGCCCAGGGTCCTGGTGTGTGGGACTGTTCCTTTCCAAGGACAGAGTTTAACATTTTCCTTTTCAAATTTCCTGAGGTTCTTGTCAGCCCATTTCTCCAGCCTGACAAACGCTCTCTTTATGGCAGCACAACCACCTTGTGTATCAGCCACTCCTTCCAGTCTTTATCATCTGCAGCCATGCTGAGGGTCACTCTCACACATCATTCGGGTCATTAACCATTCGTTCACCTTGTGAGTTTGATTTATATGTCTGCAGATGGTAACTGCCACTTATTACAGAACAGGAAAAAAAAAAATCAGTGCTTGAAATGTTAAACCTCCTGGATGAATAATGAAATTTCATCTGGACAGCATTTTCACGTTAGTGATATCAGCATTGAGGTAGGGTGTGATGCAGCTTGATGATCCAGTTCTTAATAATAACTACACAAGTGCTGGCTTTATGCACTGCACCCATGTGTTTCTCACCCTGTTTCTCATTTAGACCATGCTGTTTTCCCTTTGCATGCCACAAGTGTTCCTGTGCTTTCTGGCAGGCAGGTTAACATAGAAGGGGCACCATCTGTAAGCTTTTTCCAGCTGCAATCCTTAGTTTGTACCAGGCCCCACCTTTATCTTGAGCTATGCATTTTGTTTTAATCTAAGTGATGAAACAGATTCCCCACTTTACCTGTCCTCCCCTGCTGCTGAGTCTTACCTAGGCAAAGCCAGCTTATCTGCACAGGAAGTGTTTTACTGAGAGGCTGACAGGACAATACATTGCTATTTTAGTGTCTGTGATGGAGTATTCGCACGCTACTCTACAGTCTGAAACTTAGGAAGTTTGTTTAAACTGGAGACCTGTTGTAAGTTAAACTTCATATAAAACACAAACCGGTCTAGTTTATTCTTAACAACTGCTTTTCCTCAAACTTAACTTCATCAAAATTACACACAAAAAAACTAATTCACTTTTGAGGCACGCAGCTGTTGGTACAAAACAAGAATGTTTGCCTCAGGTGTGAAGAGGTAATATGTTGTATGAATTCGGAGTCTCTGGAACTTGGAATCTTGGAATACAACTGCTTTGTAACACTTTCTGGCGTTCTGTTACTTGTCTGTCCTTTCCAATACTTGCTAACTGTTCTTCTAGTAGTTTGCACAATACTTATATATTTAAAGTTGGGATGTTTTTCCGTGGCTTTTGTTGACAAAGATGTGCCTTTAAGATTCCTGTTAAATTAGAAGAATTTCTTGCTATCTGCAATTCAGAAAGGGAACGGTGTTTTTTCTACATGAAATATATCAAAAGCTTATTCATTGTGACATAGAAATTTTCTTTTTTGATAAGGATTATAACTAAGAAGTGGGAATGCTGTAAATGTCTCCTTTTCATTTGAACTTTGAAGCGTGACTAAGCTAGATGAGGTTGATGGCTTTCCTTTTGCAGCTGGTGTAACCTCAGACCATGCTGGTTAATAACTTGGAGTAGGCACATTTTACTAGCTCAGAGGACTCCTCTCCTGATAGACTGCAACATGTGCAAGCCTTGTTCTTAACAGCAAGTGTTCTTTGATATTCAGAAAGTCTTTGGAAGGCATTGATTTGTCTGCAAAGCATCTTCAGCCTTTTCCCTGCCAAGTTCCTCTGCCTGAGTTGAGCTGGGAAGCTGTAGCTGGGTGTGCAGTACTGCCCCCAGAGGCAGGAGGTGCCAGTGTCTGGAGCACTAGCTGTACTTTGAACAACCTGCAGCCCTCTAGGCAAATTCTCTGCCATTGGAGCTTCCTAATACTTTCTTTACCAATTCTGTTTACATACTGCATAACTAATTGGAGAATTCGAAGATAGTTCAGGGATTAATTAAGCTTCTGATACAGGTTTGTGTGCTTTTCAGGATCATCATCCTTTTTTTCCAAGGTAATCATTCTTCTGCATTGCTGAGAAGCCGATTGAAATTTCAGCTGGGGAGGCAGAGCAGTTTATGAAGCTAGGGGCTGCCCTCTGGAGTAAGCAGAAAAGCAGATCTTGGTATGCATGGCCAGATGGATGGAGGGGGTGGAAATGGCTTGGTGATTTCCAGGGAGAAGAAAGGACTACTTCCCTTGTTGTTTTGGGATGAAATAAGTTCAGTCCATTCTTGGATTGCTGGTCACTTAGTCACCAATGAAGGCAGAAGAAACTTCATGCTGCTTAGGTCAGAAAAACTCTCTTACTTTGCAAGTTGCATATTTTTTTTTCCAAAGAGTGGTCTTTTGATTCAGAAGCGTCTAAAGCCAGTAAGCACCAGTCCGTCTGCTGTGCTGGTTTCCAGAGTGTCTAAGATAAGCTCCACTGAAGACCCTTCAGATGAGCGATGTCTGGTCATGAGTGTGTTCCTTGAAAATTTCAAGCAGCGTTCACGGGCTCAGTTGCGAAGCATAGGAGACAGCTAGGAAATGAAACCTTAATGTCAGTGCTGAAATACCCCAGCCTTCGAAGAAAAGCTTGAAGTAGTTTGGTTTTCATATTCTTTTGTGTTTGGCTATATGAGGCCAGACACTTAAACTTACAGACTGCTTGCTTATATTGCTTTACAGGCACCATGCTGGCTAAAATACTTTGCTTCAGTTTGCTCTTATCCAGAAAAATTGTTAATGGTGTTGCTTTGTCTCACTAGTAATGCAGATACTGCCAGTGTCTCTGGAATGGTTCCTCAAAAGTTAGCAGCATTGTAAACAAAAATAACAGTGGTCAGGGCTGGAGTCAAAAATGATTTCTTTCAGATGAGCCCAAGCAGTTAAGTGTAATTCACTTGGAGGAAAGATGCATGTGTAAGGATACGTTTTCATTCATGTCAAGGCTGACCTCTAGTCCACTTTACCAAATATTTCTGAGAATGCAGGTGTCATCCCCTAGTCAGGTGTACATATATGCTGAGGTCCCTTAGTGTAGTGTGATGCTTTGGAGTTCTAAGTATGTTAACTTTCATTTAGACTAGACACTGGATAAACTAATCTGGCTCTGTTCATGACAGAAGGTTGGATTAAGTGATCTCTAGAGGTCTCCATGAGTTGCTTTCTGAGTGTTTTTTGAGTTACAGGTAAGACACACAATCTAAATAGTAGTTTCTAGGAACATAAACCCACCCACCATAAATAAATGATAATATTTATGGAAATGCAGAATCCTAGAATGGCTGAGCCTTCTCTTCTCCAGGATGAACAACCCCAGATTCCTCAGCCTGACCTCACAGGAGAGGTGTTCTAGCTCTCTGAGCATCTTTGTGGCCTCCTCTGGCTCTGCTCCCCAGGCCCATGTCTGTCCTGTGCTGAGGGCTCCAGAGCTGGATGCAGTGCTCCAGGTGCAGTATTGCCAGAGCAGAGCAGAGGGGCCGGATCCCCTCCCTCGCTCTGCTGGCCACCCTTCTCTTGAGGCAGCCCAGGGTGCAAGTGGCCTTCTGGGCTGCAAGCGCACACTGTTGGCTCCTGCCCAGCTTCTCCCCCACCAACCCCCCAAGGCCTTTTCCACAGAGCTGCTTTCCAGCCCCTCGTCGCCCAGCCTGGATGGAGAGTGAGGGCTGTTCCCACCCAGGGGCAGGACCCTGCACTTAGCCTTGGTGAACCTCATGAGGTTCACTTGGGCCACCTCTCCAGCTTATCCAGGTCCCTCTGGATGACACCCTGTCCTTCCAGCCTGTCAGCAGCACCACTCAGCTTGGTGTCATCTGCAAAATTCCCGATGGTGCACTCGATCCCACTGTCAGTATCATTGATGAAATATTAAACAGCACTGGTCCCAGTGCAGACCCCTGAGGGACACCACTTGCCACTCATCTCCATCCGGACACTGAGCCATTGACCACAACCATCCAGCCAACTCCTTAGCCACTGAACAGCCCACCCATCAAATCCATACCTCTCCAACTTGGCGAGTAGGATGTTGTGGGGGACCATGTCCAAAGCCTTGCAGGAGTCCAGACAGATCACATCTATAGGTCATCCCTTGTCACCGTATCATAGAAAGCCACTAGACTCGTCAGGCAGGACCTGCCCTTGATGAAGCCATGCTGGCTGTCTTTCATCACCCCGCTGTCCTCTCTTTGCCTTGTTAGACCCTCTAGGAGAATCTGCTCCGTGATCTTCCCAGGCACAGAGGTGAGGCTGACAGGGTGATAGTTTTCAGGGTCCTCCTCTCTACCCTTTTTAACACCGGGTCGAATGTGTCCCTTCTTCCAGCCCCAGGGACTTCACCTGACTGCCAGGACTATTCAAATAGTGTGGCAAGTGGCTTGGTGACTACATCAGCCAGGACTCTGGGATGAATCTCATCAGGTCCCATGGACTGATGTATGTTCAGGTTCCTCAGGTGGTCACCAACCTGATACTCACGCGCAGTGGGAGGGACTTCACCACCCTGGTGCACACCTTGCAGTTTATCTTGGGAGGTGTTGGAGAGAGGTTGTCAGTGAAGGCTGAGGAAAAAAAATTGAGAACCTCAGGCTTCTCCTTGTCCATTGTTACTAGCCCACCATTTTTACTCTTCAGGGGGCCATGTTTTCTTTGATCTTCCTTTTTTCATTGACACACCTGTAGAATCCCTCCTTGTTATTCTTTACATCCCTTGCCAAGTTCAGCTCCAGCTGTGCCTTGGCCCTCCTGACCTCCTCCCTCCAGAGTCAGGCAGCATCCCTATACTCTTCCCAGGGAACCTGTCCCTGCTTCCACCGCCTGTGAAGCTCCTCCAGATCATGGCTCAGCCACACTGGTCCCTTCCCTTCCTTGCTCGATTTCTTACACCTGGGGATCAAGATCTCTTGCAGTCCATGAAGTGTCCTTAAAAATCTGCCAGCTCTGTTCTGCTCCCTTGCCTCTGAGGACTGTTCCCCAGGATACCCTATTGACTAACTCCTTGAAGAGCTGGCAGCAGTACCCGTGGTTCGTTTGTGTAGTACACCTCATCTGCTGGTGTTACTGGAGTCAGAGTCTTGCTCCCAAACTGAGGCTGATGTGAATATTCACGTATGTATTTCCTCTAGTGACTCTTTCAGATGTACTCTATTGATAGCAACTCATCATTTGGGAAGTGTTTTGAGTCTGCTCACCGTAATAACAATTTTTTTGTACCAAATAAAAAGGTGAGAAGTCTCAGTGAGGTAAGATTTTTCTTTAAGGTCTAAAACTGTCGGCTTTACGCTGGAGAAGCTAGTAACTTTTGTGCTCCCTAATGACAGGTATGCAGATAACAATTCATGGCCTGTGTCACAACAGCAGTAAAGTGGCAGTGTGAGTTCTGGTTTCTGGTAGTATTGTATTGTTTTGACTCTTGCCCCTCGTTTTTGAAACTTGACTGGTGACAGGACCAAAGAGGGTATTTATTGCACGTGTCAGCTTCTACTTTCTTTACTATAAGGTAGTTCAAAATACGCTCAGATTTTGATGGTAGTCACTACTGTCCGTCAGTCATTCTGGGAACTAGGCACTCTGATCTGTCAAATCCTGTTTGTTCTTTGAACTGGTCATACAAATAATTGCCTGGCCTGGTTTTAGATCTGAGAAGGACCGAAAGTGTCCCTTTGTTACAGCCTGTGGGCAGAGTTACTGCACGAAGTGAAATAAGATAGGAAGGACCAGTATTACCTGCTCCCTTGTGGCTCTGAGACTTTCAGTTCTCTAGTGTTAGAAGAGTAAAACATCTAAAACTTTCCCTGCTTTTGAGTTCTTTCTGGTCTCCAGTTGGAATTTATTTAGGTTTCTTCCCTTCTCCTTTGCTGCTCTGATAGCTGGTTGCATAAATGGGAGCAGAAAGGGCTTTTGGCTCATTTTATGTCTGTTCAGGGCTCAAGGTCTTGTCCGTTGTAGCTAAAAGCAGCCAGTTGGTCCAAACAGGAAGCCCAAAAGGAGGGGAATTGTCTTTTATGGTTGCAGTGCTTTGGGTCTTATTTCCCCAGGTTACCCGTTCTAAACAAGTTAAATCAGAGCTAAGAAATGTAAATCACTTACAAATCTTAATAGGTTGAGAATACACCCATGTAGCTCCTGCCAAGATCTGGTAGAACCCTGCTAGCTAATTTAAAGTAACGAGGCTAGATTGAGCCATTTCCTGATAAGTGATTTGATTGGCAGTGACCGAGAAGTCGGTTAGGTGATTGACCATGGCTTCTCTGCAAACCAGGGGATTGATTTCACAAAGAGCAAGAACTTCAATTTTACTGAAATGCAAGATGCATTTTTTTTAGTGTATTTCCAGTTGCTCTTAAAGTGAACATAAATCTTTGAAAAAAGGGTTCTTTATGCTTGGGGGTTTCTGCTACAAGCCTAAAGGAGTCTGGAAATATGGTGACAAATGGAAAGAATTTGGAAATATTTTGAGGATTTAAATGAAGTTACTTAAAGGGATACTTCAAATGCTGTGGAGCATTACAGTTCTTCTGAATACCACTCTGTAGTATTTCACATGGAAGGATTTAGAGTTTGATTACAGTTGTGCTCAACTGCAGGCTGGATTCAGTCATGGCCATTAACACGGTAGTCTTAACAACAAACCAGTAGTTCTGTCTTCTTACCAAACAGACTTCCGTGCTTTCTACAGGTGTTTCTTTAGCTTTGTAGGTCCTTACCAGTGATTCTTGAGCACTGTGTGTATAATTTCTTCTCTTCTAAAATCAAAGAATACTGATACTTCATTTTCATTGCTAACACTTTCCTGCTTTTTTTTTTCTCCTTCCTTTAGAGCTGCTAGCAGTCAAAAAGCCCCTCAAACACCAAAGCAATTCAGGAGCCCTGTTTATGTGTAGACTTGAGCTCTGTTGTGTTACTTATGTTATTCCAGAGTGGAGGTGGTTTATTTTTAGCTATCAATTTTCTTTTTGAATAATGACAGTCTTTGAATGCCAGCAGTTTTATATAGTAAATTTGCCAGTATTTAAGAATAAAAGTTTGGTTTCCATAGCAAATAATTACTTGGTATTTCAGTTTCCACCAGGTTTCTGTTTGTAGTAGAGGCCAGGAACATCCTTTTCTTAAACTTGTTAACATATCTGGAAACTGTAACCTGGTATGTGATTCAGATTTCACCCTGCCCTTGCTTCCCATCCTGTCTTAAATGCATTTTCTTACTTTTCCCTCCAGATCTAGCACCTTTTTATTTGCAAAGGCTCAAACTCAACAGACTTGTCAAAAAATAACCCAAACCAAAAAACACCAACAAAACCAAAACAAACAGGCCACAACCACAGAAAACCCCAAAAGAAATACCCCAACATGTTCTGTCATTCATTCTGTTTTTCAATCAGTAAATGCATGATGGGAGAAGAGATTCATTCTGTGGAGGAAAATAGATCTAAAGAAGTCAAAACATCTAAATCAAAGATTGTCTGTCATAAGGGAAGGGCTTGCTTTTTCATTTGCTCCTTCTCCAGCCACCTGCTTCCAGACAGGTCACTGCGCAGTGATGGGGGAGTCCTGACAATGCAAATACCCAGCAGGCTGTGGGCAGGAGGGAGCAGTTTGATACAGCCTCCTGGCATTTCCAAACCATGTGGAAATGAAGTCACTTTCTTCTGCCAAGGATTCTGAAAGAAACTAAGTGAAAGATGTGTGTCCGTCTGTAAATAACTAACTAGTTGTGAGAAACACAGGTTCAGTTTTCCTAGTAAGTGGAGTTCATCGGGAAAGCCCTGCAGGAGTTTGTGTTCAGCCTCATGTTTCCCAACACCTGGAAGGCAGTGGATAAAATGTGGTAAAGCTTGCTTGTGCTAAGCCTCTCGAGGGGCAGCTGAGAAGGGGTGAGCAAGGACTTATCAAGGTGATGCACCAGGAGGGAGAGAAACACTTAAAGCTTTGTAGAGAGGGGCAGGCCCTGGGCTGACAGTTTCTTGCAGAGATGAGATCTTGATGTTTTTGCAGAAAACTGCTTTGATAACGCTTTCTTCATTCCTGCTGAGAATGGAGTGTCAACCACGTTTCAGACGCTATTAGGAATAAAGAGCAGAAATGAAAGCACCATGCAAAAACCCAGGTACATCACCCATTATGAGCAGGGAGTGCAGTTTTGTCTCTTGTGTCAGAAGGAAGTTATAATGCAAAAGAAGAATAAGGAAAGATGGTAAGAGGGGTCAATGGAATTGCTTCTGTGTGAAGAATGAACGATTCTTTAACCTGGGGAAGAAAACGCGGAGGTATATGATCTAGGTCTGTGTAGTCATCAGCTGTAGAGGGAAAAGTCAGAGCAGAACAACAAGAAATAAATCACTTCAGGTAATTTCCCAGGCTGCGAAATGCACAGTATGGGATGTGAAAAGCTTACAGTTTCAAAACCTGAACTAGCAAAAAATAACTGGTTGAGAACTAGTGAGTATAAATGCATCATCTCTGAATTAAGAGGTCCCCAGGTCAACTTGCTTAAGCACTTGCTCTCAGCTGGTGAGTCAAGGCCAATGAAATCAGATTCTGCCCTGATGGTTTGGCAGTCTTTAGTCTTGGTAGCTGAAAAAACAATGCAAAATGCTTCATGACTAGCTAGAGATGACTTTCTGGCTAGCGTGTTAGTCCTTCCTTGAAGTCTGATTACCTTTTGAACAAAACAGGGATATGGTTTCTTCTAGGATATGGGTAGATAGGCTTAATTGTCATACTTGCTGTGGTGCTTCCTTCTGGTGACTTGGCTTTCTGCCCCCAAAATTCTTTTTGATGAATCCTCAAATTGGAGATGACGTTGACGGATTTTTCATGTTTCTAGCTGAAGAGAATAGGCTTGTTGAGACTTCAGATGTTCCTTGGTCAAAGTTTTGTTCTGGCTGTACAATAGCAAAACTGAAATTTTCCTCTGCCTTTTTCTTTCAGCATGTAGTTGAGGGTAACTAATGACTGTTGGGTTTAGTGTTTTGATTGTTGATCGCTTAGTATTTTGACCTCATTTAGTATACATGGTTGTGATTGAGAGGCAGATGTACACTCGGTGAACTAGAAAACTTTGCTGCACAAGAATGTGACAAAATGGTGTCTTTATTTGAAGGACCACTTGCCAAAAATATAAAACCTTCTGGATTTTTTTAGTTTCATGTTGTTGACCTTCATAAATAGCTTCTAGTAGATGTTTTAGCAACGTACGTTAATAAATACTGGGTAGTTGTGTCTCTTAAGAATGAAGGATTCTAAGCTTGCATTCCTTTTTTTCTGGGTGTCCATGAATATTTTCCCATTGGCATTCTGAGGCTAGCACTTAACATGTCTGTCTGGGGACTCTAAGTTGCATGTTAAAGGTTGATTAAGTTGCTGTAGGATGTAGTCTAGAGATTAAAAACCAATGTTTTTTCACCACCACCCTGGAGTGAACTTTAATTGTTCCTCGATCTAGTCTTCACCAGTTTGGTTTTCTGTCTCTTCTAACTGTAATTTCGACAGAAAATGTTGCGTATGGAATTATGCCTTCAAGAACTGTTTTGGTTTTGTGCATACAATTGTGATGGCTTGGTGTTCTCCCCCCCTAACAACTTGTTTGGAGAAAGAGGTTACTGCAGTAGCTACAGATACTCCCATTCTAATAGTTGCCTCAACTGATAGCTCTGTGGTGTTTAATCCCAGCAGACAAACGATGTGTTTGCTGTTGTTGAAGGCAGTCTGCCTTACAGTCGTTGCTGCGGGACATCAGAAAAGGTTGCTTGCATCAAAGTTACCAGTATTTGTGAACTCTGTTTCAATTTCATCTTCTGAAACTATTGTACCTGTTGAAGTACAGACACATTAAACCAACTTGCTGTGTGCCATTAAGTGATACAAATGCTTGTAGTACCTCATGGTGCGGTAGATTTACTCAGGCTGTAACTAAACCTTTTGGACAGCTTCCGTTCCAAATGACTGGAGATTTCCCACCAAAGAAAGTGACGTGCTGTGGCCCTCATCATTCAGTTGTTTTACGTTGGTCTGGATGTGAGGTATGGCCGAAGAGCCCTGCAGCTCTGTGATCAGGCCAGTAGGATTTACAAGGTCCTTACAAGCCACAGCCAGTTTATCTCTAGCCGAGTGAGATTCTGGGCAGGGCAGGCTTGTGCTTTGTGTGTAGCAGCCCGTGTGAGCGTGCCCTTGCATTTTCATCGTGCTGTTTCTGGAAGTGTCACTGGGTATGTATCACCTGGCCGTGCTCTTGCTAAGGGCCTCTGAAACAGGCTCGACTGTCACGGTACTTCAGTTAGCAGGTCTCTGCTTCTGTAAGGGTAATGCACAGTGAGTGTACTTCATGCTGAGATCCAAGAGTTTTAAGGACTCTGAAGTCTACACCATTTCATTTGCAGGGCATTTACTGCAGAAAAAGACTCCTTAAGCTGTTAGTGCCATCGAACTTGAGGGCTGAGTTTAGAGAAGCATGAAAAGACTAGTTGCTTCAGGCAGTGTTCTCTGGGAAGACCTTGAGGAAATACCACCAGTAGTATGTGCTTTGTCTCGGTTGTATGTATTCCTGAACTGAGTGCTTCTCTTGTGTTTTTAGCAGCACAGTGGAATGAAGTTTTCCATGAAAGGAACTCATAACCAAGGGAACAGCTACGGCACCATCAGCAGCGGAGGCATGAGGCAGCCAGTCGGTAACCGAGGACACCACCAGTACAATCGGAATATATGGAGAAGGAAAAAACACAGAGACAGTTTGCCTATTAGTCTGAGCAGATAATGGCAGATGCCAGAATGACCTTCCCTGTTCAGACTGAGCGAGTGCCACTCGACTTGAGGGATGGAGACCAGCGTCCAGCACATCGTTTTATTGGTGTTGCCAAATATCTGCAGCTGACTTCTTTGCATGTTTCTTTGTGTGGTGGTTCAGTCCATCTTCCAGAAGTAGTTGTGCTTATCTGTGAAGCCTTATTAAATGTGGAAGTTTGTTTTCTGCCTTCCCACAATGGTTCATACAGTGCCGAAGCAGCTCTGGCAGTGGAACTGCGAGGACGTTTCCAAATGCTGTGGCGCTTTTGCTGTGGCTGCATCTGTTCCTTTGTGGGTTCTGTTTTCTTTTATTTTAGAAGTGAAGGAAACTTCAGCCCCTTGGAATTATTTTTTTTTTTTTCCTTTGCAGCAAATCAATTCGGGAATTCATAAAATTAAATTTGCTGCTCTCCTGTTTTTGTTTCAAAGTTCAGAATTTTTTTGCTCTGTAAATATTGGAAGTATAATTTGTGCAATAACTTGGAATTTTTAATTTAATTTCATATTGTCACATAAGTTATATTTAAGGGGAAGAGGTTTTTTAATTTACAGATCCTTTCCCAGGTTGCATTATCTAAGTTGGGTTCATAGTTTTGGCAGGTTGTCTGAGCAGTGTTACAAACATGACATTTGGTAATATTTGAGGCTTCTTGATTCACAATGAAAGTGCGATTTGGCTTACGGTTTTAAGAAGGTATTAAGCTCCAAAGCATTTTGACCCTGTGTTTTTTAGCTCATTGTCTGGCCTCTATCAGTCGTCTTGCTCTGACCAATGAGTTTTAATTTTGTTCCTTTAACTAGACGACAAATCCAGCATTTGTAGTACCAGAGGTAAAACTTTGCGAGGGAGAGGAAGAAGGTTGGTTCGAGTTCTGGTGTGAAATTAAAAAGCTGTGAACTACATGCTTTGATGTATTTTAGTAACGTAACCTGTTAATGTTTGGGTTCAAACAACAGTACTAGATAGAGGTACCCGGCTTAAGGAATGTGGAGAAAGGAAATATGTTGATTCCATTAAGGAATCTGTATAGCAGTATGCATTAGTTCTGTTAAGAGCAAATATATAAAAAGTACTTCAGCTGCTCTAAGCATTACGAGAAGTATCTTTTAATGTATTGCAGGAGAGCACAGCCCAGTGTTGTACACAGTATGAGCGGCTGGCACTTAATTTACAGATGCATACAGGTATACTATGCAAGTGTGTATTGCCATGACAAACACTGTCGTCTAACTTTCTGAAAAATGTTACATCCTGCCTAACCTTGAGTTTTTAAAGCACCACAGTTGTCCTGGGAGTAGGTCACATCTCATGCCCTCTGACTTCCTGTTTCGGTTTATTTTTAATGAGAGTTCTTAAGCTATACGGAAAACTACAGATCAGTTGTGTAAGCTCACAAGCAGAGACAGCTGAAGAATACTGTTAACGGGACATCTATACTGTGCACAGATAGAGAAGGTTTTAAAACTGGAATCTGAATATGAAAATGAGGTGTCGAGCATGAAGCTTTTTAATATGCTGTATGCCTTTGAAGCAGAAGTAGTTCATGTATTACTGAATCTGTCAAACATAAACAGGTCCTTGAGGGTAGAGAGGGCAACATTCCAAAGTAGAGTAGCGCATATCTGTTTGCAAAAAGTTTGTCTTAATACTCCAGACTCATCACAAATTCAAAAACAACAAAAAAAAAAGTTTTAAAAATCGTGAGCTGATTCATAAATAATATCTAAGGGCTGTTACATGAGCCTGTACTGCTTAGTCTTCACACACTAGCAATATTGAGCATAACTACATTAAAGAGCCTTCAAGGGCTTTAGTTGGTGTCTTATACTAGCGTCCGTTTTAAAGCAAAACTCATTTGAAAAGTGGTATCATGTAACACTTCAGTCATGGTGAACCAAATAAATTGGCCTGGCTATCACTGTGGTTATGTGCTACAGGTTTAAAAAAAATCATGTTTAAACTTTTTGTGTGGACAACTTATGTGGAAGCTAAAATTGACATATTTTTATGTAAAGTTTTCTATTCTTTGATTTTTAATAAACTTTGGAGACCAGTCACTCTTCTGTATATTTTCCTGGAAAGGTTAATGGTTAAAGTAATGCTTGACTGTATCCCGCTGTCTGATGTACACTTTGAACATCTGCTTGAAGTTGTTCCCATGGAGCACCTTCAGAGTGAGCTTGGAAGTGGACGGACACCCCTGGAGCTGGGTTCGCTGTGTTGATACCGTGAGTAATGAACATGGCCGTTGGTATCGCCGTTGTGCGTTGGATCGCTTGATACTGAGAGCAAAGGAGCTCAAGGTAGTTCTCTACAGTATTCTTGAAAGAGGAGACTGACTTACTCATCCCTTGGGACACCTTAACTTCCCATAACATTTTCTAGTCCCTCCCTGGAGAATCTGAATTAACTTCAAAATCTTTGTACAGTTTTCAGCCTCCTCAGAGTCTGGACATACCTTGCCTTTTCTGTTGATTTCTTTGGACGCTCTGAGAGGACTCTGAAATGCCAGCAACTGACTCAAAATCACAGTTTCAGAAATTGAGTCTTTGAAAAGAACTTGTGACCTGCTCTGGGTAGTCCTGCTCTAGGTGGCCCTGCTCTGGCAGGGGGGTTGGACTAGATGATCTTTCGAGGTCCCTTCCAACGCTTAACATTGTGTGATTCTGAGATGAAATCCATGAATCCCAAGAGAGGGAACTGAAGTATTTTTTAATAGACAGTAATGTAGGGCTAGGGATTCAGAATAAATATAAAAAAAACAGAGAAGCAGTGGGAAGAGAAAATAATAAGCACTTGGTAATAACTGGGATAACTGTTTTTATTCTGTCAAGGTCAGTTAGTCAGTGGGCCACGGCTGACAGGGGTGTATCATCTCTGCTGACAGAACAATTTAGTGCAGCAGCGTTGGTTTTAGAACTGCAGTTTTCCCAGGTTCTACCTCTTCCTCTCCAGATCATGACTTTGCTTTATTCTTCCCACAGATTCTGCTCAGCTCTGTATCCTTGTTAGTAGTCTCTTAATGCATTCAAAGTTGTACTTTGTTCCTGTGAACCCTTTTTCTCTGATACTAATCTCAGGTATCCACCTGTTTCCCATCCCTGCTGACACTGTTTGTTTGTAAGCAAAATCAGACATGGATTTGACATGGAAGGAAGAGACTGCAAACAGAATGGATGAAGAGGACCCACGGAGTACACCACGGGAAGAGCTCAGTTGCTCTGTCACCATTTCCGAGAGGTGTCAGTGCTGATGTTGCATTGCCTGTTCCCTAGCTCCGTCCCCCCGTGCACTGAACAGGGTAAGGCAGCAGAGCTGTGACTGCTGGTCCAGCAGTGCGCTTCCCCGGGGACAGCATCTTGAGAATGGGCACAGCAACAGTCTGTCAAAGAGCGGGGCAGCAATACAGTACACCCTCGAGCAACGGCATCTCTCTATCATTTGCGGGCAAAAAGGAAAACTTACATTGTGAATGCTAAGAGGCAACAGGTAATTTGGTGTGTATGTGTTGGGGGTGTGAATGTGTCATCTTCTGAGCTCTCGAGGACAAGCAGCTTTCTACTTGCTGGCTGCTGCCAATACAGTCTGGTGATAAATTTAATAACTGGGCTAAAACAAAGTTACGTCCTAAATTCTTCAATGAAGAGACATGACAGAGCCATTAATTAAGTAGCTGATCGTGTCTTGTCCTTTCGCACATAGACCATTTTGATTGGGGCTTGGAGTGTTCTAGAAAGTAGATGCAGTGCCAAAAAGAAGGATTTTGGAAGTAGTCTTAGAAAGAAGGGAAGCCTGAAAAGAAAGGTCCTAGAAATCAGGAGGATGTGTGGAGAAAAACACCAGGGTCTGTGCTGAGACTGTGGCTGATCCTGCCTCGGACGGGTACCTGTGGGTAGCTGTGTGGTACGAAGAGACAGCTTTCTGCCTGCACCAAGCACCAAGCCTGCCTGCTGGGGAGGGAGTTGAGGTCCTAGCAAATGTACCGCTTTGGGGAGTGTTGTTTAATTCACCTCTGACAGAAAATGGTGTCAGAATGACAATACTGACCATTTGCTGAACCTCAGGTTCACAGACAGAGGACCTTCCCACAGTCTTCTTCAGATGGCTTTAGGCTTTCTTTTCAACCAGGATATTAACTTGTCTTAATGGTTTTTGTGCTGGTTTTTGGTTGGTCGGTTTGTTTAGGTCTTGGGTTGCCTCTTGTAGAATATCCTAGTGCCTGCAACATGCCAAACTGCTGCCTAGAGCTCTGGGCACATTTCTTCTCAGTCAGTGTTACGCTACTGCAAAAGTTTTGGCCCAGAATGTTGCCTGTGGCACAACAGTCTCAGTTTCAAATCCATTGGGAATTCTCCATTTGCTTTTTTAATACGCCTTTTTTTTTTTTTATCGAGGGATTGTTGCATCAAGATAGAAGGGATTTATGAATGGAGGAATTGGTTTTCCTTCAGGAAACAGCCCCTATGCATACTCATACTGTTGGTACACAGGTCTAAGCAGAAAACTTCCCTGATCTGAAGCAGTGTTACTGCTAATGGCTCTGTGCCACTGCCTTTCACACCAGGACTGAGAGTGCAAAGGGCATCTCGTGCGACTCCAGCTACTTTCCCTTACCCACTGATGTGACATGTTTTTCTGCTGTGAATTCTTAGCTGTGCAGCAAGCTGGTTCCTGCTCTAGTAACTTATGAGAGTTAAGCAGTAGGTCATTTTACTGTTTGACTGAAAACATGGGTTTCAAATAAATGCGTCACTGACTCATTTTTTAAACCTAAATCAAGTGGGATTTAGGAGCTCCTAGCACAGGATTTTTCTGTTTGAGAGGATGAAAGTGATGTTCAAGCTGGAAGTCCATAACTTCTGTGCTAAGATTGCCACTTTCTGTCAGTGAAAACTCTGGTACTGATCCCCTTAGGCATGTTCTGTTGAGAAAATCCTTGCAAGCGGGTTCCTTGCTTCTTGCTCAGAGAGGAAAAGCTGAATCTTCTGATGGGCTACATCCATCTCTTCAGGATTGCTGTTGGATGCATCTGGCTAATTTGAGAAATCTCACCCTTGTCAAGGGTTACTTGTCCAGGTCATAACGGACAACTCGGGGAGCTCTGACTGTGTAATCATAGGCCAGATCATCGAAACTTTGTTCTCTTGGGAAATTTTCTTAGGAGACCAAGGAACAGAGTAAGATTAATCTATTAGTTGCTCATACACGCGCGTGCAGTTTTCTGTGGATGAACAGAGCAGAGTTGCAGTTCTCATCTGCAAGTGCAAGGTTTGTTCTGCTGTCCTTACAAGGGCATCAGGGGTAGCAAAGTCAGCCTGATAGATCTGTCTGCCGCCCAGATAAGACAAAATGCTGCCACTTCTGCTCAAGAGCAGCTCTGTGCAACAGAGGAACTGCTTAGTTCCTGATAGAACGCTTGAACAAAATGACTTCTCATTTCCTCCCACTCCTCTATTAAAAAGGAGTGGTCAGGGAATGTAAAGCTATGTGAGTTACCTGCCCTGCATGAATGGGAGTGTTAAAAATCATGAGCAGTTAAGCAGTGAAAGCAAGTGCTCTAGAGGGCTTGTGAAAGTGCCATCTTTGGAAACTGTTAAAACCTGCCTGGACAAGCCCTCAAGTTACCCAATCTAACTTCACAGTCAGTCCTGCTGGGCCAGGAGGTTGGGCTACAGGACCTCATAGGACTCCTAATCTAATTTTTTCTATCACAAAAAGGAAGAACTTTTTAAAATTTTCCTTTATGTCCGTTTGATTTACGGATTGCTTTAATGGGGACAGAAGTCAGGCAGGAATAGTTCATCTCTTTGCTTTGTCCTGCATTTGATAAAATGTATCTGCAAATTCTAGGACGAACAGGTTGAAAGAACAACATACTGACTTCTGAAATTGTTCATCCCTGGAAATGCATAGTCCCCAAACACAGATGACTGAGAAAGTAGATCAACAAATCTTCCTGACTAAAATGCATTTTTGTTTGTACCTTCTCTGTGTTATTCCTGATAAACATGCATTTTCTCTTCTGATTTCAGTCAACTTGCGTTTGCAATGCTAACACACTGAAGATATGTGGCAGTAGTGGATTGTGAGGGCATCAGCCAAAGACTCCAAAATGCTAAGTCCTTCACCTTCTCTTCCTGATGAGAGTTGCATAGAGTCACCATGGAAAATTGATAATTACAATCTGCTTGTTTGCTTTTTCTCTACAGGAGTAGGTAAGTTCCTTACACTCATACCTCCTAAAGGTAGTAAAACAGCACTGAAGGAGCTGAAAGCATCATCAAAAGACTTTTTTAAGAGGTAAGATTTGGAACCTGTTATTAGCCCAAGTTTATTTGTCTAGGTCAGAGCTGTCCCTTACCTTGCATCATAGAAATCAGAAGAATGTTCATCAGGAGTGGGTATATAGAAAAGTAAATTTCAACGAAGAAAAGGGAACCAAAATCTAAGAGCTTAATGATCTTCACTTGAAATATAAAATAACTATCCCAGCAGAATGGGAACTCTGACATGCCAAGTTGCAGATCTGCTAATAAGGACTTAAAACCGCCAGCAAATAAATTGCTAATGCCAGTACAATGTATGGAAAAGAGCTCCAAGATCTCTTAAGATACTAGTATCGCTAAGAAATGGCAAAAGTCATTATCTGGACAACTCATACCCTTATTTCATCTTTATTTCTGTGTGAAAGCACAATAGGGCTAATTAGAAACTGGGGCAAAATTTAATACTAACTTATCAATGTAAATGATATGAATGTTTTGTAATGCCTAACCTAGTGTTGCTGCTATTAAAAAAACAAACTAATTGTTTTTATACCATATGCTAGAGCTCAGTGCCACACGATGAATGAACTGGGGTTTTACCTTCCACTTAACCTCAATGGAATCAATAGATGGCGCTGAGTGCAAATTTTTGGGCCAAAGTGGTGCAGTTAGTCGAAGGTTAACTTTGGAAACAGATTATTTTGACCGTGTTTGCTACTGATGGTGATGCAAGAACTGCCAGGCACCAGCTGAATTTGATGTGATGAATGTGGGAAGCACAGAGGTTTGTAGTACTGAGTATTAGAGATGGAATGAAATGCAAAGAAAAGGGCTGGAAAGTAAGGATTTTTATCTAATTCCAAATAGCAAAAGTTAATGGGTTAGAAATAAGGAAGGGAGAGATCTGGGCATATTTGTTGACAATATGACTGAATTCACCATCCTGTCTCATAAAGATATATGAACCTAAGACATATCAGATGAAATATTTCCAGTAGCTTCTGATTTTACTGTCATCTTACTGAAAAATCATCTTACTGATTTTTCTGTTATTACAAATGCAGAGTTCTACTGGTTAAATTACCTGTTGCTTTCTTAATTCTGGGGTGGTGGGGGGAGAAATAAAAAGGAGAAAAAAAATGTAAGTATAATCCTCTTTTTCTTTACTCAGTCATGGCAGGAGTTACAGGCACAGTTTTGAGGAATCTTCTGACACCTCAATCTACTTCATCTGGACATCCATAAAAGCTCAAGTCAGCTTTTATGATGTCATGTCAAAATGATGTGAAATACTAGGGCTGACAGATACGATCACCCAGCTTTTTGCATCTGTTTGCACTATTCTTGTACTGACAAACTTGTATCTTTGGCTTTGATGTAGACATGACTTGCCTCCTGGGGGTGCTGAACAGATACTGACTGTCAGTCCAGATCTATGGATGACAAGCAGAAGACCTGACTGGGTATAATCAATGTAGGGAATGCGATATGACTGAAGTTGCCAACCCTCCTTTCTCAGTTTTGGTGGAGAAATGCATGTGGGATTACTCTGGGTTTCCTGTCAGATGCTTTTGTGGTTATCTGGAATAAAAAGGCATGCAACATCTCAGACCCCACCAATAACCCGGAGCGCTACAGTAGATAAAATAGGATGGGAATTTCATGGCAACTTTTGACCTAGCCTGGCATCCAAGACCTAGTTCAGTCTCTGATGGCTCTTGCTTCCCATTCCTATTCATTGACTTACTGGTGCAGATAGGCCCAAACTCACAAGTGTGGGAGAGGCAGGGTGGGAAGGCATCTGAGACTGTAAGGAATGTAATCCTGTAGGCATGAAAACTATTTATAAATCCTTCTTGTCTATCTCCTGCTGTCCACTATAGCTTGAGAAAAGACTAGCTCTTCCATCAGTGAGGTGTCCTACCACACAATTATTGTGTCTAAATGGAATAAATGTCTCCATCCTCTCCCCAAGTCCCTCTCCCATCTACTTGTACAGTCATGTCTTAGTGACCCAGAATAATTTTCTTCTCCGCTATGTCAGAGTATTTGCCTTAACTTGATATGAATGCTCTAGACTGTCCCAAAGGGGTGAAGTATCTCCATTAAGCTGATTTAACCTGTTACTTCCTTTGCAATATTCTTAATATCAGTGTTTTCAGATTTAGGCAGGATATAGTTGGGTTTTTTCCTCTGTACACTCCCTGCAGCTTTAAATTTGATGCTTGAAAAAATCTGCCATGAATGTGCCCCTAGATTATAGGATGGTCTTATGACTTTATACCACAGAATCTCTGGTGGTTGTTACCTCTGGCCTGGAGAGTCAAGGTTCAGGACTTAATGACAGATTTGATCTTAGTGAACCTCTGTCCTTACTAGTTTCCTATTTTCAGCCCTTTCAAGTGTCTGATGGAGCTTTCTCTAAAGTACATTTGGGTTAGGAAATTAATTTACTGATTTATTTTCTTGGGTCAGAGGCTTCCATACCAGAGGAATTTTTGTAGTTTTCTTGACATGTCATGGCAATAATCCTTAGTCTCAAGACTGTATCTACAGCAGTCAGGATGTTGGGACCACCCCTACTATTTGTTGTCACTCAAGCCACATTAGATCATGTTGAGTCTGCTACATGATCACGCAGTAGTCCCAAGGTGCACCTTAGTGATAAAGCATGTTCCACCATGGCATAACCCACACATGGAGCCATGGAACTTTGCTCAGAAAGGTCTTCATCTCCTATGTGCTCAGAATAGCTAGATGGGATGTCCATGTGTACTGTACCTTCATCGAACATTATGGAACTAGTGAGACATGCAAGTGCACAGCAGCATTTTGCAGAGAAAGACTAAGACAATTATTTGCTTGGAAGACTCAGAAATGCCTGACAGACCCTAAGATGCAGGATGCTGCCTGGAGTATCCAAGGATATAAACAGTCAAACCAAACCTCAAAGAAAGAAAAAGCTAACAAGCACTTCTCAAAATGATCCGCCTGTTCATTCATCTCAGAACTATCTTTTTTTCACCCTGTAGAAAGCAAAAGCCTGTGCTTTCTGTCTCTTACGAACTCCTGAGAGGAGAGAGGATGGTGGGCGAGGAGGGGTGGGGAGGCATCTGAGATGGTGAGGACTGTAATCCCCTAGGCACGAATGCTATTTCAATTACCAAGGCAAAACATGCTGTGCCTTATTCATTTACATTTCAGAGACCCTTTCTGATGCACATGAGGTAGAAAGAGCCCAGCAGGATCTTTCTAAGTACATTTTATGAAGAGGATTGTGGTGAACATGAATTATTTTTTTTCAGCATTGTTTAAGCAGATTGCTGTCAGTAGTTACTTCACAATTAGCTTGTCCTTATTTCTTTCAAGGTAAACACGGAATGTGAAGGGAAAAAAAAAAAGCTTTTTTCCCCTGTGCATTTTGCAGAGAGTTGTGGGGGTTTTTTAAACTTTCGTTTTAATTGAAAGTCCCCATGGAGTCCTGGAACCGAATGTTACTCATCTAGCAATAAGCTTTAAATTGACTCAAGTATAGGATTTTTTTTAAAACTTATCTCCTTATCGGTTATTACAAGATTTTTCTGCCGTTAATTAAGAGACGGGAGTTGGGTAAGTTCAGTTCGCCCTGGCTGCGGGCAGGGAGCGCTCTCGCACCGCTCCTGCGGCGCTGCCGGGCTGGAGGAGCCTGCCCCGAGGCACAGCGTGGCTTCAGCCCTCCGTTCACGGGGTTCGTGCGGGTAACGCTCACAGCACTTTGTTTGTGGGAAGTAATGGGTCACTGACCGAGGCAGTTGCGTTTCTGTCAGACCTGCCCGTGGGAGACCCGGGATGCGATTTGCACTGTGCTGCTTCAGCACTCGTGTAATGTTTTATGCTTCCAGATCTTCAGCTGTTGTTGCCTTCTCAGGAGCCTCTCAGTCCCTTAACTACACCCATCCAGCTCAGGTCCATGAGTTTTTAATTGTTTTAGCAGGCGGGAGATTTGTTTTTTATTCCTAAGTTCTCTTGGGAATGGAACTGGGCCACTGACAGGAATTCTCCAGCTACCCCAAAATGGCCATTTTCTTTATTTTATTTTACTTTTTTTTTTTTCACCTTTCCTTTCCTCCCCTTTCAAGTTTAAGATGTCCTCTGAAAACAAGAGGGTACTCAGCATGAATGTCAGAGAGGCTCTTGAAAACAGCCCCAACCACCACCCAGCCTGGGCAGCCTTTGATGCCTGCAGACAGCTACTCCTGTTCCTTGTGTGACCCAGCCTGACTTCAGCCGTCGATTTACCATTAACGGTATTTTCTAAAGATCAAAGAGTTGATAGTGACGCCATTAGTCAGTGCTGTACTATCAGCAGTCCCCATGGCGAGCGGGTTTGTGTTCGAGTGTGCGTGGAGCAGAGTGAACAGAACAGGCGCTGGCCCAGCGGCCCCGCTCCGGGGCAGGCCAGGCCGCGCTGGGGAAGGAATGGCGGCACGGGCCCCGGGGAGCTCTGCCGGGGAAGGGAATGGCGGCACGGGCCCCGGGGAGCTCTGCCGGGGAAGGGAATGGCGGCACGGGCCCCGGGGAGCTCTCCCGGGGAAGGGAATGGCGGCACGGGCCCCGGGGAGCTCTCCCGGGGAAGGGAATGGCGGCACGGGCCCCGGGGAGCTCTGCCGGGGAGGGCGATGGCGGCACGGGCCCCGGGGAGCTCTGCCGGGGGCTTTTCGAGGCCGGGCCGTGCCGGGGCCGGCAGCCCGGGGGCGGCTGCTGAGGAGGCCCGGGCGGAGCAGCGGCACCGGCGGCAGAGCCGAACGGGGCGGGACCGCCCCGACGGGCACTCGCCCGGACACCCCCGGCCTGAGAGCAGCTCCTCGGGAGCGCGGGGCCCGCAGCCCGCCCGGGCCGCACCCGGTCAGCAGGCAGCGGCAGCGGGGCGCAGCGGCCGAGGCCTGGCCGCGGTGTGGGTGAGGCCCGGTCAGTATGCAGGCTGCTGCTGCTGCAAGCTCCGGACCCGTGCCTCAGCACGAGTGAGCAGTGCAGCAGAGCAGGCAGGAGGCCTGCGTGGGTGAGTACCGGTCCTCCAGAAAAACCCGAAGGGAAGAAGGAAACGTAAAGAATGTGGAGAACAAAGACTAGCCCCTTGGGAGGAAGAGAGGAATGCTGTCAGAGAATGCGGGGATTCGACAAGGGAGGCTAAGGCGCACCTAGAATTGACTCTGGCAAGGGGCATCAAAGACAGCAAGGGAGGTTTTTCCCCAGTATATCAATAGGAAAAGGAAGAGTAGAGAAAACGCGGGCCTGCTGATGAAAGAGGTGGGCTCCCAGGTGGCAGATGAAACAGAGAAATAGTTACTGAATGGCTTCACTGTGTAGCAAATCTTCCCTGTTTTGCCCAACGTTTGTCTGCTGGAGGGTCATCAAATATTTAAGATTTACGGTTTGGTGGTGTATTTCTTGCTTTAATTTGATTTAAATACATGTTTAAAAAAAGCTTTCAGCAATGCAGCCTAGCCCATATGTCTTTTTTTCCACATAAGTTGCTTCTACATAGCTCTCAGTCATTACAAGCATGATTCAGTTCATTTTAATTTTAGAACCTGAGCCATCTATTCGAAGTGTGGAGAGGTTGAGGGTCACGTCCTGTTTAGTTCCTGTGTAAACTGTATAGTTTCCATATTAGACTACATAGAATACACAGATTAGGACTTTTCATCTTTGACAAAAGATAAATGAAGATGGGTATGACAAAGGTCTAAAGTACCAGGCAAGGGAATAGTTGCCAGGCTCTTCTAATAACAGTTGAACTAAATCAATCCATGCAAGTGCAGATTGAAAGGAAGCAAAGGGAGGAATGTTTTAACTCTTAGTTTAGCTGCAGAATTCCTTCATGAAAGATTTTGTCTGTGAAACCTTGAGTTTGAAAAGCAGTTGAACAAATCCCAAGAAAAGAAACCTGTTCAGGGCTATTAAATGTGAGATAACACCTCTGGATGCAACAACCAGCTCTGCAAAGGTGTTGGTTTGGAAAGGAGATCTGTGTGGTCTAGGTGGAGTCGTCATTCTCCTTTCACCCCCCTTCAGAGGCAGGCAGCAGTTTCCAGAGCTTCAGGTGGCTTCAGGGTGAGGTAAGCTATCTCCAGATAAGCTGAGAGTGGCTTGTGGGGAGGAGGAAAGGGGCAGAAGAGGAAAGGAGTTTCTGCAATGAAAAGGATCTGGGAAAAAGCATAATGAGATGAAATTAAAGAAAATTGCATTGAAAAAGTGTTAGTGGTACTGGCTTCTCTGGATGTACAGGAGAGTAGAGTGATAAATGGCTTTAGAGTGAAGAGAGAATGAAGAGTAAGCTAGCTGGACACGTGTCAGAGAGAGGGAGTGGAACGAGATCAGTGGGGCCTCTGGTACATGAGGAAAGAGGGGAAGAATAAAGTAAGAGAAAATTTGCAGCAGTTTATGGGGCTTTACTACTTTCTTTTGCACTGTACCCCATGGCACAACTTACCCACCTACCCAGTGTGTGGTACCTATGGTTACCCTCTGGTTGATCTCAGCCTGCCACAGCCACCGCTCTATTGTGTGACCAGTGCTGTTTCTGCTCCTACCCACACAAGGAATTCGGGCCAGTGGCATCTGTGGCAGATATTACTAAGACTAATGTGCTTGTAGATATGAAATCAAGCTTTCTTTAATGTATAGAAGCCTCATTTGTATGTAATGTGTACCTTATTGCTTCGATGTTCCACTGATGATTTTAATTGGGCCATTTTAATCGTAAAACTTTCTGGGTGCTGCCTGTTGGGTCTGCAGTCTGGTCTGGACTATTGACAGTTCTGGCTGGGTACAGGTTAGGGCAGCATTAGAGCTGTGGTAATATGTGTAGGAATCCCTTGGTCATGCTCTTAAATATTTTTTTTAAACTAAATATGTCCTCTTTATGTATTTAATTCATGCTACACAGTATTTACCAGAGATACACAGGAATAATCTTAATCCTTGTACTTAAGAATGTCTGACATGAAAACACTTTCCTTCCTGAAAATCCAATGGTTTCACATGCAGGGAATTACTCCCATTTCACTCCATAATTACTCCCTTTATACACAGACTTTGGGAGATGAAATCTAGATGACTTTTACTACTTCATCAAAAAATATTTAGTATGCCCCCATATGAAAGGAAAAAATAGATCAGGCAGACTGTGTAATGCACCAGGGTGACTCTTGTCTTCTTAGCTGCAATCCAGTATTCCTTTATTTTTCCGGGGGGTGCTTCCTCTGTTGGTGGGTATCAGAGTACTGCTGTGGAATTAACTGATTTACAGCAGGTAAGAATGTGCTTTCAGGGGGTTTAACACAATGCAGGATCGAATGTCTGTGAAGTGTCCTGAGAAGTGTAAAATGCTGAAATAGTAAGTGCTTATAGGAGTCTGCAAGGGCGATACTGAGACTCAAATGTCACCATCTTCAGCGGTTTATAAATGGAGAGTGTGGTAGCTGAATTCTGCAACTTTCCCTCCTCAAATACGCTGCTGTGGTTTGGTATCCTCTACCAATCTGCTGGCACTCACGTGACTTAGAGTAACTCAGACATCTTTCTGAAATTCACCCCTTTCAAACCTGATTGAAGTTGGACAGCAGAATCAAATCTTCTAATAGAAGACAGGTAGGTGGGACAGATAGAAAGTGGAATTGCATAAGCTTCGTTTTCTTAGGAAACCTACCTAAAAATATGGTCTTCTTAGACCTATTCATCAGCTTGCATCCCACAGAACTACAGCTTTTTGTGTGTGACAGTTATCAAGATTTGGAAGCAGAGAACGTTTTGATTGAATTTGTTTCCTTTGTTGCCACAGGTACATTCCGTGTAATTCTCGGAATGTAAATCCTGCTGCTAATTAAGTCGTTCACTATTTGAGATGATGCTCCTTAAAAAATATACCCCACCTCAGGGAGTCCCAGAAAGTTAATTGTCCATGCTCAGGATTGTAATTTACCAGGAACAACTGCTGTATATCCTTTCCGTGGAAACAATTGAGACTATTTTCATTTTTAATAAATTCATTTCAGTTTGCAAAAGTTACTTTTATTCTCAAGAACTGAAAACAGTCATTCTGAAAAAGTCATATATTGATGATCTGGATCGAGTTGAAGAATGCAGAATAAAATTGTTGAAGCTGATCTCTGCTTCATGCTCCATTTTTAGCTATAAAAAGAACAATCAATAGATATAATAACATCTGTGCAGAAGCAACATGCTCAGAGGGCTGTGGCAAATACAAATCTTACATAATGAGTTTGATTGAATTTTGTATCTGAAGAAAACAAAACCTGATGGAAGCAGGCTGGTTTATAAGCAGCAGAACTAATGAATTTTAGTCTGTTCTTCTGTCTCATACCCTCCATCCCAGTGCCTCACGTGTCTCCTGCGATACCGCCTCTGGGCAGAAGCCTGTAACTAAGCTGTAGCTGTAGCTTTCCTGCTGACCATGGCCATATGGATGAGTTACACCTGCAGTTTGCTGTCAGGGCGCTCATGTACTTGTGCTTCCCCTTCACCTAGCCGCAGATTTCTGGAGAAGCTGTAGAAAGTGAGCTACTGCAGGGATTGTGCAGCACGTGCTCTGCAAGGAGCAACCGGGGACTGGAGCTGGCTCAGCATGGAGAAATGTTCAGGGGGACCTAATGGGCTTCCAGGATCCACAAGGAGGTTATCAAGAAGGTGGATCAAGGCTCTTCACAGTGGTATCTGATGGGAGAATAGAAGTGAACAGATATAAATTGAAATCTGAGAGGTTCTGGCTGGTTGTAAGGAGAAACTTCCTAATTGTGGCAATAGTCAAACAGTGGGCCACAGGGGCTGTGTAGTCACCATTGTTAGTGCTCAAGACCTGGTTGGATAAAACCTTGAGTAATGTTTTGCTGATCCTGCTTTGAGCAGGAGTTTGTATTAGATGATCTTCTGAAGCCAAAGTCCCTTTCAACCTGAGATATTCTATGATTCTATTTTTCTGTCCAATGTGGTTGACCCCATGAAAATACAGAGGGAACTGCATAAACAGGAGATTGCTTTTAAGTTTTTTCCTTTCCTGCTCCATTTTAAAAAAAGCTTAATTTTGCTTATGATAGAAATAGATTCAAATTTTGTTCCTCCCCATCACAGCGAACTGGTAATACCTGGGGGGATGCCTTTCCTACACCACGTCCTACACCTTCAGCAGACGAAGGCAGTGAGGAAACCTCTCCTGTTAAAACAGGCCCACTCTGCAAGACGAACGGAAGAAAGCTGTTTATGCTTTGCTATTTCAGTTCCTCTTGCAAGGGGTTTCACGGGACTCCAGCATCTCTGTTCCCGCCTGTTTAATAGCTCTAGCATTTATTAATATAATTTGTCTTTAGTTCCTTAACTCTGCTATTTTTAAAACAGCTACTGGTTTAAAGTTTAATCCTCTTATAATAATTAATTCTCTTAGTAGGTGTGTTTACTGTCTTGTAGACTGACATCTTACAGAGCCTTTTTTCTTCCACAGCCATTCTTGAAAATGTTTCCCAAATGATGAAAGGAAGGAATCAGCTTAGGTAATCAGGACTACTCCCCCATACTTCTTGCCAATTTGCTTCATCTGAGTATGGAAAAAGCCTAGGAGGCAGACTTTGGTTTTCTCCTTCAGATTACTTTTCTGTATATGAATCTGCTGCACCCGTTTGAAGCATTCTGAGGTGTAGTGTCTGCAGTATCCCCTTTCTGTGCACCACTGTGACTTTTTTATATACTGATCTCATTATTCTGGATGCAAAACAGTTGATGGGACCTTATTTTTAAAACTTGGAACTGTTTCTGAAGACAGCTCATTACATCTGTGATATGACAAATATTTCTTTTGCATCGTTAACCAGAGAAATTATTTTCCCTTGAGTGACACTATGAAGTTATGGGTTTAAACAGGCTCAGAAAACAACTATCACTCTACTACTGATAAAATCCTGACTGCAATGTTAGGTAAGACTGAGAGAAAAACAGCCAAACAAGGAAGATTATTAGTTTGGACACTATGTGGGCATCAAAAGAGTTTCAGGGAAAAGAAGTGGGGGAGGGAACCAGCGCATTTTATTTTTGAGATTTAGTCTAGGCAAAAGGTATTCTTGTTACAAGTGAAAAATTCACTTTTTTAATGTGACTTAGCTGAGAAAATATACTGAAAGACCAGCTTTAACTGGTCATGATATATTTAAATAGCTAGAATATTTACAGGAGGTATTGAATGGTTGAAAAGGACATTTTACTTCTGAAAGGAGCAATAGTTGATAAACAAGAAGCTAATTAAATATTATCAGTACCATTCAGGGTTGGCTTTAAAGGCTGATGGAAAAGGAGAGAAAAAAAGACTGGTAATTACTTCAGGTAATACCAGCAAGGAGGCTTTTACTTTTTTTGCCTATTAGTTGCTAGTTTACTGTGTGTGAGACATTGCTACTCATACCTCTGCCCTAGAATTTAAATTGTAGTAGACATGTATTTTCCTTGTAAGGGCATAATTTTACTCATCCCAGAGTGAGATGGCATGAGAGACAGCAACTTGATGCTACAGGGCACTGTTGTTTCCAGCACAGGCTGGACCAACTTCAGAGGCCTCTGCTCAGATGCAGCTCCAGTGGAGGCTGCCAGTCTCCAGGTCTGGCGCTGCAGGGAGTGCCTGGTGTCACCGGGTAAGGCTGGGGCAGAGGGAGATGATGTCCACACGTAGAGGAGGTGTGTGCTGCCTAAGGATGTGTGCCATCAGGTTAAGGAGCTGTGGGAGGAGGGTGGCACATAGCACAGCAACACAGATTATGAGAAGCAGATTGGCTGGATCCAGACAGAATCAGAATCATAGAATGCCTTGGGTTGGAAAGGACCTCTAAAGGTCATCTAGTCCAGCCCCCTGCCGTGAGCAGGGACATCCTCAACTAGATCAGGTTGCTCAGAACCTCATCAGACTTCACCTTGGATGTCACTGCAGAAACAAGAGCCTGGACTGTCGGCTGCACACAGGAACAGCCAGACCCTGTGCTCATCAGGGTAGCACAGGGAGGTTCTAAGGATTGTGAGGGCCGGAGGTTTGCCACCTGGGGCAGCAGGAGGGCAGTTCCTTCTCTGGCACTGGATCGCTACCTGCAGAATTGGCTCAGTGCCCTGGTAGCAGGCATGGGGCTGGCACCAGGTATCGGAGCCGGCCAAGCCTGAATCCAAGCGGAATCAACCTGCAGTACAGCTGGGAGATTCCGCCCTGCAGGAAACAGAAGCCCCCACTTGCAACCTGACTTGCTGCTTAGGGAGCTTTGCTGCTTGCTGGGAGCTTGGAAAGCGTGACACCATTTCCCACCGCTGCTTTTCCCCGGGGGTGTGGGTCAGCGGCCCGGCTTGCTGTGTGGCAGGAGTGCAGGCTAATCGAGCGCTCTTCGGGAGAAAGGTTAAGCTGTTTGTGGCCATGAGATTCTTGTGCTCTCCGGGGGCAGATCCACTATGCTGGCAGACAAAGCAGCTGAAGGAGGGAGTCTTGGGAAGATAAGATGCTCCTGTTTAGGCTAAACCAACAAAAGCAAACAGCTTTGACGTAGATTTTGAGTGCTATAGTGTCTGAGTGAAGACCTTTGCCTAATTAACGGCAAAATTAACATTAACGTGTACACCCCTGACTATGGTAATGAGATGAACAGAGTACATGCTAAATATACATGACTGTGTTAGCTCTCCACCCAAAGCACACCAAATGTCCCACAGAAGGCAGGGACAAGTGGGATTAGGATAGAAAAATCATGAGGGTAATGACTTTCTGGGGGGGAAGACCAAAGGTCTAGCAGAGATAGTCAATGGGCTGTACTCCTCTTCCTCCATCCAAGACAGGGACAGCTTCTTGGTGAGAATACAGGGCATAGCTTTTGCCAACATGCCTGTTGCCTGTCAGCACTATTACAAAGGCTTGGGCCTCCGACCATGCGGATGTTACCAGAAATTACTAACTCAGACTCAGTTTCCCTTTTGCAGTCAGTGCAGCTATCAACGACAATTCCAAATCTATTCTATCTGTCGCTCTAATAAATTAAGACTATCTACTTTTTAACTTTTAAACTGTTCCAGTGCAAGTCCTTAACAGGGCTTTGAAACAGGCAACTCAGCTTCACAAAACTGCTGCAGCGCAAGCCCGCAGGGCTCTGGCAGGCAAACCTCTGCCCTTAATGCGAGAGTGGGCATCGGTTACACCGCTGGGGAGACCTGGAGTGGCCACTTCTCCCAGCTCTGGGTCAGCTGCAGGCTCGGTGAGGGAGCGCTCTGCCCTGCCCTCTAGATCATAATGACTCCAGTTCCCAATGTGATGCCTTTTCCTGCTCCTCTGGATCCTGTTGTCTGTGGTTTCATGCTGGTGGTTGTGAGTGTTGTGGTGAGCTGTCAGTGCCTGGTGTCCTTTGACAGGAGGAATATGATGCTCATATTGACAATTTATTTTCCTCCTTTTACGATCCACTTGGGGCCATTTCTGCATGTTTTCTAACATACTTTTACACCTTTGCTCTTTCTTCATTTGTCTTCAGCTCTGTGTTACATCAAAATTTACTATATCTGGTGTCTCTTAAGTATTACTGTTAAAAACTGTATTATTATTCTTTTATTTTACCAGTCCTGTATTTCTCTATGCTTTATCACAATTTTAGAGGCATACATATCTCATTCTGCATGGACTAATTTACTACTATTGCTATCTATATAAAACTATAGTTGTACAATACAAAGATAAATGCTAATAAAACAAATTAGCTATGGACGTGTGGTAACCACGTAAACTAATTTAGAACAATCAAATAAAGCAAACTTGCTGACAGATCAAGAAAATTTGAGACAGAATAGGTCTGACAAGCTTCAGGCCTGGTGCCTTTTAAACTCATCACAAAGCTTATGGCCTGCACTAGCCATGGCAAAACTGTATTCCAGGGCTACATTACTGTTAATCATTTGATTCAAATTTTCTAGATTTGTAAGAATAAGGTGGGGTTTGGTTAATTTTATTCAGATATGTTGTTCCTCCCACATGAATTATGCATAAGAAGGAAGAGTTCGTAAGGGCAGTGCCTTGTTGGCTTCTAGCATCCCCATGTGTTGGATGCTGCACTGTTTGTCACAAAGAACTAGCTGTTAAGCTCAGTGGCCATGAAGTCAAGCTCCTGGAAATGCCATCTATAGTATGAGCTCTCTAACAAGCAAATGGCAGTTTTGGGGCTGTAGCAATACTTTCTGTAGACTGTATAAATACCATGAAGTGCTTTTAGTTCAGCCTGTTCTTCACTATAGCCTGAAGAATGTTCAGCCAATGTATATATGGAGGGAAGCTTCTCGCCTTACTACTTTTGCTTTTGATTCATTCGTGCTCCTAGTGCCAGTGTTCAAGTTGCCTGTGGTCTCCCTTTTTTGTCTTTTTGCCCTTGTTATACACCAGGTTAGGATGAGCACAGGTGAACTATCTAGTGTTTGCATTTTCATTGCCTTTCAGATCATCTGTACTTCTTAGCCACTGAATATTTATCCTTCACTTTGTCTACTGGAAGAACTACTCCCACGAGTGTTCTTCAATAGCCTTCGAATGTTTCAATATCATGTCAGTCAATTAATTTTCATTAAAGACCTAACCTTCAGGAGACTTCTGGGAAGGTCTGAGACTGCCTGCTGCACCTAGTTGTGGACCTGAATAAAAATCTGTCAGTTAAGAGCAAGGATGAGGCTGGCTAGGAATAGAAGATTTTTACTAGTAGTTATTTAAGATGCAGTTTTAATATGAATTTAGATGCAGATGCCTATAAATAGAATAAAGCTTTGAATTTAAAAGTAGTTAGAGAGTTTTTGAAATACGGATAGAAGAGTCTATTTTCTGAGAGCTTTCTTTAGTACAGCTCTTTCATTCCCTACTTCACAAAGACCATTCTCATGGGTTTAAATGATTTCATTTTCAACTTCGCAGTAATTTACAGATAGGAAAGCAGCTTATGGTCCTACTCAAACTTTGATTGCCACTGTTCAGTGGAACTTGTGAACAGCTCCTGGATGGAGCCAAACCAGTCCAGATGTATTGTGAGCATGAACATACTAAGATCTATTTTTAAATGTTTTAAGGTTTTTTTGATCCTACTCTCTTTCTCAAAATATCATTTCAGAACATGGTTGAAAAAGTAGTTTAGGTATCCTCTTCTTCTAGATACCCTCTTCCTTTCAAATCGATATTTATAGCTCATTAAGACTTATTTGTTCTCACGAGTAAGAGCTAATTTTCTTCCCTGACGTTAATGCAAATACCTGCTATTATGTATATAGGTGCACACGCTAGAATAGTTTTTGCCTTTTGGAGGAGGTTTGCTTGAAGCCAAACAGCAAATGCTTACAGTTTCTCTTGGAACTCGCTCTCACTCCTTTCATCTTCCAGGTAGACCTTCTCCACGTGTCTTTCTTAAGTACAGGTCACCAAACTTGAATCCCCTACTGAGATGATGGCTCCCTAGAGCAATTTTCCATCTCCTGGGAATACCTCTGCTGACAGACTTCATGATTTTATTCTTGGGCTTTTTAGTAGTCTATCACACCAGCAATTTCTGTGGGCATACCTGAGCAAAGTGTCCCAGCATGCTCTATAGAAAGAGAAGCTAATACGACAGTGGCTATCAAATCAGAACAGCTCTGCCTTACTGTGCTGTGTATGATCATGTTGAAAGCAAAGCTTTACCTACTACTTCTTCACACTGTTGGTAACAACAACAAAGCTCTTCCAGAATCTCCTTCTGCCTTTCAAAAAAGAAAGAAAAAGATAAATTAAAAGCCTTACATAGGTTTACATACATTTTCCAGCAAAATACCTTCTCTTGCAATAATATGTTGAGAAAAAACACCAAACTTCTGAAATTTTCATTATTCTACGTTTCTGCATATGAGGAGACTCTTTGTTCAGTGTTTATGGCTGTGATATTTCCCTCCAGATGTTCCCAGGGATCTTTTTTAAATCTTTCTTGCTAAGTTTCTGTGCAGTGCCTGTCAGTCTTACACCATTGCATGCGGTGTATTGTTATACTCTGGGCAAGGAGATCTGAAATGTAGTTTGCAAAATGCTAGTTTTTGCCTGCAAATTCTTACTTAGAAAAAACACGTGACTTGAATTCCACTGTTAAACTGGATTCTTTCAAGGCGTTGCTTTTCTTTCAACAAATCAGATTTTATTGTAAAACCTCTGAGGAGCTGGGTAATCCTCCACAACAAAATTTCTCTTTTCTGGTTCTTCCATCATGTTCATCACAGTGGTGCCTGTGGCTGCCCTGATTTCCAAAGTCCAGGAATTTTTAGGCACTTGGATTTAGAAGAGTAGCAACAGAAATTAACCTCTTGGGCCTTCTAGATGCAGTCACATCTGAAAAGCCGCTGTCTGGTTGTAGATTTTCTTTCTGTATTGGCACCTGTAATGTTCGTGTGATACCGGGATTCTTGACAGCTCCTGTAAGGGGTGGAAGTTAGACAGGAAAGGGTATGGAAGTTCCTGACAGAGAGCGTTTAAAATGATTTTTAAAAAAGAATAGTTTAAAAATAAATGTGTAAATATGAAATCACTTAATCATTAGTTATTAATCAATAACTAATGATTCAATCTATAAGCAATGATTTAACATTATTCAATACTTGAATATTAAAATAAATATGTAAACTGCATATTGGGCTTATCTACATATTACTGTAATTTTATATACATGTGCGCATACAGACACAGATAGATACATACACATCGTCTTTGCGTCACACCATAGTGATCCTTTCCCATAGGCTGGCTTATGCCAAAATTGTTTGGATTGCTCCCCACTATGAATGTCTGTTGATAGAGTGTAGTGTTTTAGAATCATAAAATCATAAAATGCACTGGGTTGGAAGGAACCTTTCAAGGTTATCTAGGTCAACCCCCCTGCAGTCAGCAGGGACATCTTTACCTAGATACAGGTTGCTCAGAGCCCCATCAGGCCTGACCGTGAATGTCTTCAGGTATGGGGCCTCTGCCACCGCCCTCATAGTAAAAACGTTCTTCCTAATAGCCAATCTAATTCTGCCCTGCTCTAGTTTAAAACCATTGCCCCTCATCCTCTTGCTACAAGCCCTTGTAAACAGTCCCTCCCCAGCTTTCTTGCTGGCCCCCTCAGATACTGGAAAGCCAGTATAAGGTCTGCGGACTGGGCAACCCCAACTCTCTCAGCCTGTCTTCACGGGAGGGGTGCTCCAGCCCTCTGCTCAGTTTTGTGTCCCTCTTCTGGACCTGCTCCATCAGGTCCGTGTCTTTCCTCTGTTGAGGTCTTTCTTAGAGGGACCCTTGCTTCAGTATTGGATTTTGGACGCTGTTTTACACCGGCACGCGATGGAAGTTACGCTCAGCGTTTGTCTTCTCCACTTTGCCACAGCCTGCAGCTCACCGCTGTGTGCTGCGTCAGCTGCGGCTGCCGTTGGCGCTGCTGAATGCCGTGGTGGTTGCTTGGGTTCGAGCAGCCTGTTCACTACATCAGGCCTGTTAGAGGCCCAGCCTCATCAGCAGACAGCTTTATTTCCTGGGACACCAGGACCATCAGAGTTTACAGAGCATGGACAAAGAAGTAGAACAGATTGGTATCTTTGGACACCAAACCTTCCAAGGAAACTAACTAGCTATAACATAGGAGAGGAGGCCTGTGCATCAATATATACTTGGTTAAAAAGATGAGGAATAGAGTAAATGGTTAGTTCTGGCTAAAGGGAGATCAGTAATTTATCTACAAGGACTTGTGCTGCTCACCAGAAAAGGAGAGAAGCAGTGGGTGAAGAAAATTGCTGCTAGTGCAAAGTTCTTCACAGCAGTACAGTTTAGAGCAGGCTATGAAGAGTTGAAGGACATTTCCAAGTCACTCAGTCTTGTAATAAACTTACCCAGATGAAGTTCACTGGAGGTAAGTGCCAAGTGATGCACTTTGGGGGAAGACACGTGTCGCTTCAGTTGCAACATGACGGGCTCAGAGCTGATCTGTACAACCCAGGGGCAAGACAGTGGAGTTATGTGAAATGATTCCATGAAAGCATTGGCTCAGTGCCCAGTAATGTTCCAAATAGCAGATCAAATGTGAATTTTTAGGAAAAAACCCATGCCATTGTTCCATTGCATAAACCGTGTAACTTTACATCCCAGGAAAGACAGGGAGGATACAACAGGGGTCTACAAATCTGTTCCCTGCTCTACAGTACAAAACCTAGAGGCCTAAGCTACTGAAGATATTAGGAAATCAGTTCTAACACAAAAAGAAGGTTGTTATTTTTGTACCAACTATATTTACAGATTTATGGTCATCCTGAAGATCTGCTGCAGAGCTTGTGCTGCGAGCAGCTTCAGCTCTCCATTTCTGCTGCTGTTGCTTGCTCTTCTATCCACACCTACTTCTCGCTCTGCTCTCTGCTGTAGCTGCTGCTGCAGTTTTTCTAACAGTTTCTTGTTATTTCGTCTCCTAATTGGAAGGTCTGCATTGCTGGAAAAAGGAGATACTTCAACATGTTTTATTTTGTCTCTAAATCATGGAATAGCTCTATCTCAGCCTTTACTGTAGCTGTAGCCTGCACAGCAATCTGACTACAGTTTACAGCAGATTTCTAAACCAGTCTGCTGCTCTTTTGTCAGACCGTAACTTCTGTGCCCTTGAGTCAGAAACCATTGCCCTAGGATGACTGCTGCTCCTGGCACACTTAGGTGTAACTCTTCATTTCAGGTTTTGTGTTGCCCTTTTACAGACAGTGTCTGAAGATGAGTGCTCTGGGAGGAGAACCCTGACCAACACAGCCTACACAATGCTGCTGTGAGTGGTCCCTGGCCCGGGGGTGGCAAGCGAACTGCAGGAGTGAGAGCGTGGTGTGGCAGTTCTCCGCTGTGCATTTCCAGCCTGCTTCTATATATATATAAAGAAGGGAGCAGTGTTCATCTCATCTCAAGGTAAGTTCAGCAGCTTCCTGTTTCCTTCCTGAGATGACTGTTAGCTCCTCAGTGACCTGCTCACAGACAGGGTGGTTACTGGAGAGTAACCGGGAATTTTCTAAAGTTGGGTGGGGAGTGGGGAGCAGAAGGGGAAGGGAAAAGAGCACCGGATTTTGGATTCCCTTCTGTCACCTCCACACATCGAGATGTCCATCTGAAACAGTGTTGTGTGCTCCATTCACGTTTGTGCATACAGCCAGTTCCTTGTACGAGGCTGATGGTGATTTGACATTCCAAATCTCCTCCCTCCTCTCTTTCCTCCAAGGCTTGGGAGAGCTTCAGGTAGATAGCTGTAAGGACCCCCATCTCCTTCCTTTGGCTGACAATGCTGCTACCTCCAACGTGCTTCCACACCATGGTGCCAAGGGTATAAGCTCCATGTGGCAGGGGATGAGGAGTTACGGGTGCAGACAGGCCTGCTGATCAAGCGTTGGGAAGGACACTTGCTGCCTGACAGCAGACTGCCAGGTGGACTCAGGCAGAGCCACCATCTTCTCGTGTATACGCAGTGTCCTGGATATAACAAACCCCTGGTATCAAATGGGGCCTCAAGGTGATGCACTGGAGTAACAAACAGCAATATATAAAAAGGTGAAGAGGATCCTGGAGGCAGGCACCACATAGAGCAGGGTGGTGCTAATGATGTGTTGTGCATGCTTCAGTAGTTCTGGCAATTTCTTTCTGGGATAAGCTATTACCAAATGTTTGTCTATTTAGGAATGACCCGCTTGACAAATGATGGGTACAAAATGAAGACTCTTAAATTGCTAACCTTAGGAAGCCCAAAGAGGAGGTAGTTTTAGTAACTATCAAGACTGAAGGCACATTAAAATAGACATAAATCATATTTGCCATCATGAAAGTTATCCATCAGGAAGCAGAATACAAATCACTTTTTTTTTTCCCCTCATAAAATTCAATACATATGGACAATTTGCAGTTATATTTAGGGAAATAAGAGAGGAAATTACAACATCATTAGTATTTCTCTATGGATTGTCTATCAAATGACTGTAAAGCTGGTAAAAATGCCTGTAGTGAGTAGGAACCAGACCCCAGTTCAGGAGAAATCATAGCTGAGGAGTTCACATTTAGAATATGTTTCCATTTTCTCTTTTGTGTATCTCTGAAATAATTTACTACAGTTGGTATGATTTTATTAACCCATGACTTTATTATGTTGAAATGGTCCAACAGTTCAGGTCACAAGCAGAAAATGCTCAGAAATTAACTTAGCCTACTCTTTATTGTTTATCCATAAGGGACAAATTATTCCTTACATCTGATGAAAAAGCTACGGTTCATTCTGAGTACAAGTTTTAACAGTGTCTACTTTGACACTCTGTCCCTGAATTCCCTGAGGGATTCCAAATGTTTGCTATTATGAAGGTGATATAGATGGAAGAGATTATATGTAATAAGCTGGCAGCAAAGTAAGACTTCAATGGTCAGCTGAGAGAGTTTACATTTTAATTCAGATGAAGATGAAAAACTGTGTAGTAATAAACATTTAAAACAGCAGGGAAATGAGAAACACTATTATTCTTTTAAAAAAAATTGTTCTACTTTTTAATAAAGACCACAACAACCTTTTGTTTTCAGTCTTCAGTGAGGAAAGATGACTAGGAGCAACATAAAAAGGAACCATTCCTTTGCTTCAGTCACTCTCCAGTGTGCATGCCAGTCACCCATGTATCCAGAACTGAGTTTTAACATCCTTGCTGCAGGTAACCTTGAAAAATTAATTTGTCATGACGATCTGGAGACCAATATTAACCAGAGTTCATGTGGCAATATATAACTATTACCAAGCTAAAAAAACCCCAAAAAAACAAGAGAGAGAAAGACTAATTTTATGTTTGGGGTTTTTTTTTGTATGAATTCAGACATAAAGCTTTGTACAAACTGGAAATCTACAGAACTGGCAACATCTGAAAACCTTGAGAGCAGTTTATCAAGGGATTTACTAATTATGTATCCTGAAGAACGTCTCTAACAGGCAGTAAAATTCTACTGGTCCTTCCATCTGGCACACATAACAAGAAAAGTGGAGTTCAATTATTGAGGAGATATCCTCCTTAAAAATAAATAACAAGAAAAGCCGCAAACCAGGGGAACTGAATTCCATCATCTAGGCTCCCATCATGACTAATATCCCTGTCAAAACCAAGGAAACTTCACCAAGAGGGCAATGCATCTTCACTGAGAGAAGATAATGTACTGGGGAAGGCAGCAGTGAGTAAATGGACAATACCAAAGCCATCGTTATGGCATCCGTGCCTTGCCTCATTACACACTCAGGACTTCCTCTCTGCTCACTGTGGATTGAAAATACAGTACATCTCTCCATTGCCCATTTCACAGTGAGTAAAGGATCCCTGTCAAAGTACTTCAGCTAGTCCAGAGTTCTGCACAACAGCAACCTAAACAGCCCTGTCATTAGGTAAGTACCTGAACTTGACTCTGAGCAGTTCCACCTTGGTCTGCTACCACAGCACTGCTGCTAAGCCACCTTGGCTTTCTACACAAAGATTCCAGTATTTGAGTACAAGATGTATGCAAATGAACATGCTCTCACTTCTCCTACGTGCAGGTAAAAAGAATTGTGAAGTTGTCTTGAGCTCTGTTCCTGTTTTTATGAACACAGGCTATAGGCTGAGACTCGTACTTAGCCCCTGTTGTGATAGGACTTAAACTCTTGCTAGTCTCTGGATGGTGCAGGGTCCCAGGTTATGTGGTGCAGTCGCATCGGTGCTGTGCAGCAACTGTGTTTGGGTCAGGTTTGTATCCACTCTGATTTACAACATGTAGTCATTAAAAGTGCCCTCACTAATACTGTAGCAGTGACTGGGGAGGAGGTGAGTGGGAGTGATATTTAGCACACCCAGAAAGAAGGGAGAACTCTCTTCTCCTTTAATTGTGAGGAATAAGGGCATCACTATGGTCCTCAAAATCCACCCAACTGTGAATTTGGAGATTTAGGACTTTTGAGTCTCAAGTCTCTCATCTCCTTAATAGCATTCAGAACTTCACATGGAAAAAAAGAAAATTGCTTCAGGTATAGGAAGTTCTAAAATAGATGAAAAATTCGTTATCCATGTTGTAATTGGGTGCTTGGATTTTGCGTGAGCATGTTGGTGTTCAAGTTCTATTCTGCAATCCCTTGTTTCTAGCCTGGATGTCCCAAGTTGTATTACCTGGAAATTCTCTCTCTCGTAATTTGTAACAGGAGTGCAGCCAATCTAAGTCTTATGCATCATGGATAGGATCAGAGAATTTCAGATGGGCAGAGGTAATATAGGTGTAAGAAGAAATAAAAGGGATCAAAGCCAACAAATCAGCAATACAACCAAGCCCAGATGGCTCCTTGCACAAGCTTGGAAAAACACATCTGGTTTCTATAGTCAAAGCCTACATAACATTACATGTTAGACCTCTTGTGGCCTCTGATGCCATCTAAAGGATTTGTGCATGGCTGGGTTGACTGGAAGTAGCCTTTAGGGCAAGAATTAACTTCATAGCTCCAGGGTGCCTTTTCTTCTCTGTTACCACCTTCTCATGGAAAAGATTAGGAGGAGGCTTTATTTGATCAACCTGTCAGCTACAGTGTGCTAGAAAAGGAAAAAAGGATGTTTAAAAGGATAAAAGTCACCAAATTTACTTGGCAGAGAGTTAGAGTGTCTTCCAAAGAAAATCTTACATTGGGATGATTTTGGATATAGGCAGGTAGGAAAGATGAAGAACCAAATAAGCCAACAATAAATACTTTTTTTTAAAGCATCACCCAGGGCTTGTGAATTTTTCAAAGCATACATCTGCAGAGGAAGAGAATGAGGATAATAGAGATGAAAAACGCCAACAGATGTAAACTATCTGAAGGAAGTACTCTCAGTATATTAGCAGTGATGAACTAGGAGAGATATTATTCAATGCTCTCTTGCTAACAAACTGTTTTCAAAGAGTAAACCTTTTTTGGCTAAGAATGGGATTGCTCAACAGAACACAATGCAATTAATGTGAACGATAATACGACAAAGAATAATTTCTTTGCTGATTTTTGGATATTTTGCTCTGCAAAAGTATCTGCATAAAAAGGAAAGACAATACTCTGATTTTTTTAAACCATACTGAATAACAAATGCAGTCTATCTTGATAGATCATTTTTATTATTCACACGTAGGTGCATTGCTCCTGAACTTAAGTACCTCACGAATGGATATTCCCTATCTATTTCATTTAATTTGTCAGTAGTAATAAATCACAGTGGGTTTGTTTATATGTCCCTGAAGTAAGACAAATAATAGCCTTACTGCACTTAGCCCCAAGCTTCCCTGTGGGTGATATGTATGCCTGGAAAATTAAGTCAGAAACCATAGTTGTTTTTTCACAATCCTGTTGCTGTCTATGCCACTCTAGAGAATGGAAAATTAATAATTCAGTTTTCAAGCAGTTGGGATTGAGCTGCAAAAAATGACCTCCAACCTCCAATCTGGAGCCTCATTGAAAAGATTTCACAAACAAGTACATATGACCTCTTCTAAAAAGAAACAAGCTTGAAGTACAAGGGAAGTAGAACCACTCACTAGCAGCTTTCAGCTTTCTAAAGGGTTGTGCTCAAAACTCATTGAATTAAACCAAGGTAATTTTGTGGTAACTCTAGCAGCATTAAGAGGCTTTGTCTGTATTTAGGGCAGAGCTGAGTAGTTTTGAACATGCTTTGAAATCGCTCACTTGCTAAAAGATACATGTTTGAGAGACCTAAACATAACCAAAAACTTGTGTAAAATAGTTTTATCTAAAAATGTTAGCTAAAACTGAAGAGGAAATGGTGCTTTCCTTGCTACAAGATCTGACCTCTTGGAAGTTCAGGGCCCTGAGAGCATCAGTAAACCCCAACAGCCCTCTCCAGCTTCACCTGGGGACTCACCCTTTCTGCCACTGGGCCCAGGGCCCTCGTTTAAGCTTAATCTCAGGTCTTTGGTGTTTGCCTGAGCTATGTTGTGGGCCAAATGGTCTCAAGTTCCTCCTCAGGATAGACCTTGGGCGCATGCAGCAGGTATCACTGCCACTCCTGCCTCCTGCTCTGTCTCCTGCCAGTCCAAAGTGGACCCCCAAGCCCTACTGATTGGTTTTGCTTTGGCTGGGGCTGGTGATAGAGCCCATTTCCAGGACTCTGCCCTGCCTGCTGTGTGCAGGCCCTGTGGGACTGTGTCCTAACCCTGCAGGACTGTGCCCCTTTGGTAAGGACACTCTGGGCTGTGGTCGCCCTCATCTCTTGTCCCCTCTTCCTGAGTAGCCCCGCTGTTGCTGCTCCCTAGCACTGCTTTGGGCTCAGCAGTGTATGAAGAATTCTTTGCCTGTTTTGGAGAGGGACCCTCATAAAGTCCTCTTGTTCTCCAGGACAAGTTCCTGCCTCACGGAATCATGGCACAGTGTCAGGCAGGTGACTGTACATGCTGCTTTGGGATAGTGTTTTGAGCATTTCCCCTGAAAGATGTTCCACAGTGCAACACTAGTGTGGTTACAGATGGAAAGAGCAGTCATTCCCCCGTACCTCATTAAGTGATTGCTTAATTGGCAGTTCGTACATTGCATGGAACTGTGTTCTCTGTCCCTCCGTGGTGTCAACTCACTACATTTAAATGCAGTTTGGAACAGAGCTGGACGCTACTACTTATGTGCACTGTATTCATGAAGTTGCAGAGACCTTGTCCTCTTCTTTGCCCTACAGAGCAGGAACGGAGCCAGAACCAGCAGTGTTGTGCCAGCCACCACGGAATACCCTGCAGCATGCCAGGTAGTTGGCCTTTTGGCAAGGCAAGCACTCAAAACAAGATGCTCTGTCAGTGGTAATGACTGCTCTGGCTCTGGTGGATAAAGAAGGGATGTAGCCTTCTATTCTCACTGTCTCTCTGTGTGTTACCTAAACCTAACAATACTCTGCAAGCTTGCTTTCAAGATTGTTTCTTTATTCTTCTGTAGGTGATAAATGAAGTATGAGATACCCAAGGAGATGGAGTTGTTACAGGTTTGGAGGAAAGGTCCTCATGGTTTGCAAGCTTTTTTTAAAGAATAGGAAAGAAAAAGTAGTGTTGATGGTCTTTTTTCCAGGACAGAGAAATATCATCAGTGGCATCCCCAGATCAGTACTAGACAGAGGTTTATCCTCACATTAGTGTGTCTAAAAATACTGGTCTCTCTTGCACTGATTACTTCTTCAAATTGCTCTAAAACTAATTTTTTAATCAAATTTGTGGAGGACTTAGCTGAAGATCTTTGTGACTGTTGATATGAGGAGAGACAGAGAGCTGGGGTTGCTCAGCCAGGAAAGGAGTAGGCTGAGGGGTATCTTACCAGTGTGTAAATAAATACCTGATGGGGAGGTGTAAGGAGATGCAGTCAGACTCTTCTTGCTATTATCCTGTGGATGAACAAGAGATAACGAGTACATGTTGAGTTATAGTAAAAGAGCTGGGCCTCTGCCCCTGAATCAAAGTACATGGTGCTATTTAAGAATCCTGAGGTAAGCTCTAGGGTATGTCCTTAGCCAGGCAGATGTATGCCAGGGAGGCCCACTTCTTTTTAGAAGCCCTTGAAGTTGCTGCTCAGGTGTGAAAGAAATTGTAAGCCCAGAAAAAGCCCAGCTCATCCTATGGCTACCTCTTTGTCAGTTTAAATGCTTCCAGAGGCTTTTAGGACAAGAACTGAATTTTTTTCTGCCAGTGCAGCTGGCCATTTACATACTGAAAAAAGCTACCCACTAAAGAGGGAGAACCCAGACCAGCATCCTGCCTTGCCATCAGGGCAGTCTTAGGAGTACCATGTCCCACCATCTGATGTGTGATCTTTTATCTTATGGAGCTGTCGGTCTGTTAGTGCACTCAGGGTTATGCCATCAGTCACTTGGGTACATGCCTATAAATGTTTCTCTGCCATTAGAGGTCTGCTAAAAAACAAAAAAAGCACTGTTTGGTGTCCACTTCACATCTAGTCAGAAGGCACCAATCTTGTCTGGCTTGTTTCTGTCGCATTGCCAAATGTAATGTCCGTGATCATAGCAACGGTGGTGGTCAAAGCTCCTACAAAGGGTATGTCTTCTCTCATGTCTTCTGTTTTAATCAAGGCCTAGTGATCAGCATGTTGCTGATCTGGAGACAGACTGAAGGGAGACGTTATAGCCAGGGATGATCTTTTGCCTGTTGGCTGTCAGCATATGTGGTCTTTCATAGGGCTGCCAGTCCTCTGTAGGAGCTGCAGGTATGCTCTCATAGAACAGCCATCCTAAAATCAAGCTGCAGTGCTTTCATTAGCATTTATTGCCCATCCACAAATAGAGCCACACAATTTATATCTTAGTGTTTAAAGTTGAAAGCGTTCTAAGCATAATTGCTGTTAAAAGCATCGTTATCTAACAAGATAGTAAAAAGCTCGGGCAGCTGTCCCAGAAAAAAATTGTCCTGGTTGCTGACATGGCTGCCTGCCTGTTACGTTGAACGCTTTCAAGCCCACCCAGTCAACCAGGTATTTAGTGTTGGCCGTGTGTAAAGACTCAGTGTGTCCCAAAAGCACCCCGTGTGCCACCCACACTTGCTCCATAAACAGCCAGCCACAGGTAATAACTGGCTTGCAAGCCCCTGTTGCCAGGGAGCTCATCAAACAAATGATGTCCTTGCTGCACATCAGCCTAATTTTCGTATCCACTCGGTTCTACAAAAGCTTGTCTTGAAAAAATAGATCACAGCAGAGTGGTCCCAAGTGCTCAGTCCCCCTAATTTGGGCCATCAGAGCTGAGTGTCGCATCAACTGCTTGCCATTTTCTGCTCTCTGCTGCCCAGCTGTGTCTTTGCAGAGCAGCCCGTGGAGAAATGCGGGGACGGTGTCACTGCTGTAACCGGGGAGTGACAGTTAGTGTGCAGGAGGGGCAGCAGCTGTTGCTCTGGTGTATGTCACTAACTGATGGGAAACACACTGGCGAGAGCAGCCTCACTGGCACTGAGGTTGGACCACACAACTTTCACAGTCTTGCAGCCAAGGTTTAGCAGAGTGCTGTTCAGATCTCTCTCATCTTCCCCATGCAGAGTGCTGTTCAGATCTCTCTCATCTTCCCCATGCAGAGTGCTGTTCAGATCTCTCATCTTCCCCATCCATCCCTGGCTGTGAAAAAGCCCAGAGGTGCAGGCTGGAGAGCAGGGGCTCCTCCACAAGCAGCCTTTTGTCAATGTTGGTCTGTGCTTGGGATGCATCAAACAAAGCCAGCTTTGGTTTGCTATTTGATTATCCTGAGCAGCCTTAAATGCAAGCTGTCCCTTTTTAAAGTGTGTCTCCTATTCTAGTGGTAGAACAGGCTTTCTTTTTTTCTGGGCTTACAATTTCTCTCACACCATTTGGCCTGGGATGTTTTTCCCCTCTTCACAGCCAGACTGCTGTCTGGTGCCTCCTGTCCTCATCATTTTAAAGGGCAGACTTAGACTGTCCCTTTGCCAGGAGGCATGACTAGTCCCTCTTTCTTTTAAAGTTTTTCTTTGTAAATAAGCCTTGATTTACTGGTGTTTCCAACTTGCCCAGGACAGCCTTGGAAATGTGTCCAAAGATACTTTTTGCAGTGTCTTGAGTGACACTTTCAACATGTGACTTAATTTCCAAACCCCTTTTCAAAAGTCATCTGGCCTTCCTACAGCTGAGGTGTATGGAATGTACCTCCTACAGGTACCTACAGTACTCTGGCAGGCTACAGAGTATGCCACCTATGCCTGTGGCATACATAGCCCAGAAAACCAGAGACCATTGCTAGCCTGAACTGTATAATTAATTTACGAGGCTGGGTCCCTGTGAAAATTTACAATTTACTTCTACCATGGGGTGGTATTTATTGTAATATTAAATATTTATTAAAGTATCAGAGACTTCCAGGGGGGCAGATGCTTCTTTACAATCAACCTTCTAAAGCAAAGTAAGATGTTCTTGTTCTGGTCAGTCTTTCTTTCAGCCCTGGCCGTGTCAATGCACGGGCAGTATGCTGGCAGACCGTGCAGCTTGCCACTCGTTGTGGACATTATCTCATTGTTAGTCCTGCTGGTGGGAGCACAGTCCAATAATGCAACCAAAACGTTTCCAACAAGGTGGTACTCTACAAGGTGTGTGTGGAGGTAAAGCAAGCTAAATCCTCTGGTGATGCCTGCCACAAAGTGATCTTTTTTTGCAGGAGCCCCTGGCAAAGGTCCTCTAAATATGTGCTAAAAATCCCAGTTTCAGGAAAAGTGTAAGTTTTCTTGCTGCCTTATGTAAGCTTTAAGCATCTTGGTTTGCAAGCTGCACTGCCACTTGGCTTTTGTTTGGAAAGGGGATTTGCCTTTTATCTACTTCAAACAGGTGACTTGTACCCCCAAAGCTTATAAAGTATGTGGCTCCTTGATAGCTGTCCCCCAGCCTGTACCATTGCGGGGGTGAACTCTCGGTTATCTTCAGAAAGCTTTGGTTTCTTTGATCATAGCACTTCGTTCAATGAAGTTCAGGGTCTACTAGGAGAAGACAGTATGCACCTGGTAATAAGGAGAATATCCCTGTGAATAGACTTCATAATGTAATAAGGGTCTTGAACTATGCTCAAGAACAGGGACCTCAGCACAGCTGGAGCATAAGACATCCAAAGAGAGTTGAGAGAAGTGAGCCAGTTCAGGCTTAAGAAGAGAAAGCTAACGAGAAACCTTATTCAACTACTCTAAGTCCATTGTGGAAGGCATTATAGTAAAGTTTCCTTGTTTGCAGGTTTTTTCATGGTATAATGCAAGGTTAAGAAAATTCCATTTTTCAACATCAGTTATATCTTACTCATATTTAAGTCACATACGGGAAGGGAGCTTTGATGTTACACTCAAGGACAAAATCTAATAATTATTCCGTGGAGATGATGAGCACCCAAATGTAGTGTCAGAACTACGTTATCATTCTAGAAATAAGTCACATCTTCAACAGTGCTACTGACGAAACAATAAGCGAGACAAGAGAAAATATCCCTTCCTGTTTTCAGAGACGCTTCGGACACCGATGCCAGCAGATATATTGAAAAATGCATACCTACATGTGATGTCTTGCACCAAGGACACGGTTCTCTCCACTGACACAGCACGTAAATGCTTTTCACTGAACCATGGATAAGTTACTGCTCCTTTAGGTGTTTCTGTTGTACCACTTTTGAGCCCCAAGCCTCTACCTTTTGAAACCAGAAAACACTTTTTTTCATGATTATCACTAATTTTGATCACTGATTTCATGTGAAATTATTACACTGACAGACCACGTCATTGGCCTCTATACTTTGAAAAGCGGGATCTCAATTTTGCCAGAAGTGAAGTAATTATACTTAGGCATGAAAAGAAAAATGAGAGATTGGCTAATTGGTAGTTGAACTCTAGTAGTGGTATTTCTTAATCTTTAAGATAAGATTTAAATTGTAAATTTATTAAAGTTATTAATGTGAAACAAAGCAATGTGCGTCTGTAGGCATATGTGTATTTTATATATCTTAACCAGCAATGTTTCATAATAATGGGAACAGAAAAAATCTTGTATGCAGGAAAGAGGGAGGTTTTATCTCCCTCACAGGCTAAATGAGAAGGGTGAGGAAATCCAGATTTTGTGGTAACAGCAGAAGAAATGGCTTCTTACTTTTCTAGTCTCATACACCATCAGATTTTAGATAAGAACCTTTGTAGACAAATAAGAAAAATAGGACAGGATAGGATCCTGTGAACAGAGCAGAGAATATTTTGTGACAACAACAGCTAATACTAAAAATGTTTATGTAGAGCTCAAGCACTTCTAGTGCCATGTGAGACTGAAAGGACACACATTAATATCTATATGTATGTAGAACAAACATGCCTCTCTCAGAGCCTAGGATCAAGTGCAAGGAACCGTTTTCCACCTGCTGTATAGTTGTACGATACTGTTGGAGGACAAGCAAGGATCATTGGTCTGTGCAGAACTAGGCACTGGGATTAGTGTAGCACAGTTTATCTGCTGCAACGTGATAGACATGTTTCCATGATGGTTTCTAGCTTTTCAGCCCTCCCTTGGCTTTATGAATTCCCAGACACTGGAAAAGAGAGGAAACAGTTACCATACAAAAAATTGCATGCCTGTGCCATCATCTTCACGTCCAGGAGGCAGATCACTATATAAGATTGCTGCTGCTATGCATCTTGAATGCATGAAGAAGCTGAATGGATGTTATTTGACCAGAAAGATTTGGTCTGCAATGAAAATGTCTAAAGAAGATGGGAAGATAACAAAACTTACAAATAGTGAAAGAGGATAGTCTGCCCTAAAGTTACTGGAGGATAGCAACTTGCCAACACTTTCAGCCAGCTGCATCTTGAGGATACGCAGACTTAACTGCATAACTTAAATACCCAGTGCTGAAGGTCTGTCTGGGAGGGAAAACATCTTGGTTAATCCTTAAAAAAGTAAGATTTGAAAGATTTGAAATTATTTACCATACTGTGATGTCTTGTGGAGTGTTCTGACAAGGCAAGGATGTGGATGTGAAGATTTTGAAGGCATGTGTTGCATGATCTCAGTCTGGGAGCGCCAGACGGAACACCTCATGAATGTCTTGAGGACCATCAGTGTGCCCCTGGAGTGCAGAGAGGTCCATCTCGATGTGAATCCTGCTGCAGGGCTTGTATCCAGGCTGTATCCCTGGCTTTGCTCTGAACCTGACCATAAGCCCAGTGCTGGTCAGCAGAGAGTTGTGGAGGTGTCTGCTGGGAACACATGCTCAGAACCATTGCTGTTGGAGATCTGGAGCATCTCCTGCCACTGCCCATGCACTGCACCTGCCACAGGTCCTCTGGGACTCACCGGGATGCCCCTGTGATCCTGGTGTCCCTGTGCAATCAGTTCAGCTGCTCGGGGTGGTCCCGGGATCAGGTCCTCTCCTTATCCCTGCTGTGTGCATTTTAGGTCATCCTCACTGCATCCAGTGCAGAGTAAACAGTGTCTGGGGGAAGAAAACCAAGTACAGAGTAAAAAATAATTTAGCTAAGTCTATGTATAGTAGTGTAGACATAACTTTCCTTTATGCAAGCCAATTGCTTTATGGGAAGACCTCTTATATGCCAAGAAACCTTCACTACAAATCCCAACACATCTACCATGGAAGCCCAGCTTTGCTGCGTTGCAGAGCAAACCTATCAGCGTTCTGCTGTCTGCCCTCTGGGCTGCAAAATGATGAGGTAGCAGGAGCAGCGAGAGTTCACCTGGAGGCCTGAAGAGACTTGGTCTCCAGCTGTGAATGCCTTGATGACTGCCAGTTTGAATGGGAGTTCAAGTGCACAGCTGACATCACATAGTACAGTAGTAGGAAGAGAGGCAGCTGTGAGATAAGGATACAGAGACAGGACTGATAGCTGCTTTAGGGGCTGTTCAGACCCCTTCTGTACCTGAGCTTCCCACTGCAGCCATCTCAGGAACTGGCCGAGAGACGAGGCCTTCTTCGTTAGTACAAATTCTGAGAAGAACAGATATCTCTTTCTGATAATCAGGTACCCATATGATAAGCATTCAGATGGAGTTCTTCATACCTACAGGCCTTATCTTCTCTTGCAGTTAGGAAAGAAATGTAGATCAGGGTCAGGGAGAGAGGTGGGGACTGAATGTTCCCTTCAGAGTTAAATAGAAATGTTAGTGGATGCCCCCCCCCAGAACCTAGAAAAACCTAGATTCAGTCCTGATGATGCTCCCATGTGTGAGCAGTGAGGGTAGAAGCTGGTTTAGTCTCCAAATCAGTGTCTACAGCAGCTTAGATGCAGCCATGATGCTTGTTTTTCCAGCTTCCTGCTGTGAAATCACATTAAAAAAACCTAAAAATACACTTTCTGTTACCGCTTCTTCCACGCAGCCAGATTCTGTACTAGCTAAAGGGATGTTATTTACCTGTCAGGGTAGAGACAAGTTAAGGTTTGTAATGGGAAGTCCTGGAGACATTCCTTCTGCTTCTCTGAACTCCATGTGATGGTGTTTAGGGGGTTCCAACTTCAGTGTGACAGCATTGCATATTTAGGATTGACAAGCTGCAAACTGTGAACTGTTTTGTTTTTAAAGAGTAACATCTAATTACTAAATAACAGAAAGAAAGTGCTGGCAATATGACTGGTTATTTGTATTTAGAATAGAAAGCATATTAAAGAGGAATACTGGGAGAAGCTGTCCTGTCCTTTCATAGTTCTTCAGATATTTGCAGTCTAAAAAAAGCCTCTCTTCCTCCAGTTATATAATTAGAGGAATTCATACATTTGCATTCAGGAAAGCAGTCACTTTCAAATGTGTTCTACAAAGCCATTTTATGAAAAGAGCCATTTCCAAATCATGCTGTTCTTCTAAGTGCGCTAAAGCATGAAGTGTAATTAGACTCTTGCCTTAGAATTTAGTGGGAAATGTTTAAGAAGAATTCAGCCCTCCTTAAAGCATGAGTCACTGGCTGGCTCGGGGCCTGAGGAGCCGCAGCACCGTCCTCTGCCCCTCTGGTAAAAGGGATGCTTGTATATGAACTTGCTGCTACAGAAACGAGGCGTCTGTTTTGGTGGTGGTGTTCCCGTGTGCTGCGGAGGGATGCGGAGAGTCTGTCCCGCCCGCGTGTCTAGGGCTGCCGTTCCGTTACAGGAAGGACCAGCAGAAGAGGCTGACTTCCCTTGCACTCCTGGCTGTCGGAGGAAGCACTGGGAAACTCAGAGGGACTCTCTTTTGTCAGGCAGGTGGAAGATGAGCAGGCAAAGTCCTCTCAGAGCAGCACTCGGTGAGATACGCAGGGGTCTGCTCTGGGGCTCACGGAACAGCTGCTGTTTGCTGGCTGTGTGAAGCAGCCAAGGCACGGGCCATACGTGGTGAAGAGCACACCTTTAGGCAACTGTGTGCCTTTGAATGTATGTGAACTTCCAGTTTCTCATTTCCAAAAGATTATCATTTGAATGCAACAGGGCAGCCTCCAGAGCCAAAAAAGCCTTCTTGTAACACAGGTAGTGACTATAGCGACTCCTTCATTTGCAGAAGCACTGAAGCTTTTAAAGGAAACATTTATAAGAAGGGATCTTTCTTCTTTTTTTTTTTTTTTTTTTTACTTACTATTTTCAGCCTTGGGGAAATTGTGTTTTGGCACATCTGTCCTGGAAATGTCTGTGTTATGAGCTAAAAATTAAAAAGGTAACAGTCAATTGCAGCAATCATGTAAATGAGGGAATTCAAGCCCAAACAGCTTAAGATTCACAAAATTGTAATTACCAGAAAACAAGTTTTATTACCAAAAAAAAGTTAGTCAATCTTACCTATATGCTAAATATCCAATTTGGTACTTACTTGCGAGCATGAAAAATGTAAGAGTCAGTCTGCCCCCATTGCCAGTAAAGTGTTAGTGGCTGCCTCCAGTGTGCAGTGTGGGAGTCCTGACTTCTGCAGGAACTCTCATTTTTACTTGTGCTGTTGTGCTGTTCAGCGTGGCCTCTACAGAACTCGTGCTAATTTTATATCGAAGTGGTATTTGCCAGTCAGTGTAACCTCACTTAGAACGTGGTTAGCTTATGTATCAGAGGAGATGTTTAGTACCAGCCTCCTCTCATCCATATCCTTGATTCATGGTAACATGACAGAAGAAGCCAAGAGCATATTCCGTATGTTTCAGTCAGCCAAAGACTCTGGATTTCTTTGAGGCATTTTCTAACCTTGGTGTAACTTTCTGTTCAGGTTCAATTGATGGCAGTACTGCAATATATCACCCAAGCAATGTCCTAGAGGAGAACCACCAAAGCATCACACAGAAGAAAACCAAAATGGTCAGTTAGAGAGAAGTCATGGAGTTGATGATAGTAGCCCCTTAAAATTTTGGAGGTTTAGGTGAGGTGTGCATGTGCCTTTCCAAGATTTGGGCCTGTTTTGGTTTTTTTGTAGGAGAAATAATGGCCAGAGAATGCATGAAGCTGGCTTGCATTTAATTAAAATAAGGAGACCATTTTGTAATGACATTTTGATTTTCTCAAAAAAGAGAAGTTGTTCAACATTTTCATGAAGTAGAGCACTCACTAACCAACTGGTATGGTAATTTTTGTTTCAGAGATATACAGTTCTCTCGTTGCTCTTTAACTCTTGACAAAATGCTTCTTGCACCATTAAAACTGACTTCTGCTGAATGCTTATTTATTTTAAATAATTTATGAGCATTTTCTGTAGCTGACTGAGCATGGTTTTAATAGTATTTTACCAGACAGTATAAATGGAGGCTGCAGGATATATAGAAGAGAATCATGCTGTGGAAAGATAATGGAGTCTGTATGTGTGTTCAGTATCTCTGTACCATTCAGCTGTTAGCTTTATCATCTGTACTATCAGAATCTGTATTTTTGTGTTATTTGTAATCCCAAATCATTACCCATTTTTTAAAGTGCTCTGCCGTTCAGTGAGTAATTTGGATTGACTCTACAGCATAAGACAAGTTACCAGCTGCTTCTGGCAACTCATTGTACTCTTATTTATTACAGTCTTAATGCATGCAATATATACTAATCACAGTATTACTTTAGGGTTTGAATCAGTCCAATAAGCTTCATGCCATTGAGGGGTTTGCCTCTTGTCAGATCAAATTTTGCAGGTTATTGCACTGGAAGGATCAGTGTTTCTGAAGCAGAGCTATTGGTAAAATCCTGATTTTCTTGCAGCCAGCCGGAGTTTTACAGATGACAGCGTGGAAAGCTGAAATGACAGTCAGCTTTCTGTGTGGTGTTTCTAATTTCTGAGGGACGAGTCTAAGATGAAAGGGCTTGGACACTTCAAGTCTGGTGTTGATGCTTTCAAGAAATCAGGGGTGAGGTTGAACTTGGGTGGTCACTAAGAAAAGGAGAGGCATCCAGAGTGAGGAGACAGAAGCCTCTCCCTCACAAAAACCTCTCCCCAACCATTCCCCCCCAAAGGAACTCCTAAACCACTTGTGCCAAAATACTTGATGCTAACCATTGCAAAGATCCACCAAGAAGGACACTGTGTTTTCTTTTTTCTTGTTAGCCTCCAAGCCAAGACTATTGTCCTGCCCTTACACCACAGGACACCACTAGAGAGAAGCTCTGTATGAGATCAGAATGCTCAGACATGCTTGTCCCTGGCAGCTGTTCTTTCTCAGCCACCACTTCTAGAACTCAAGAAGACTCTTACCCTGTTTTTGGACTGGAGCTGAGGCAGAGCTGCCTTTGGAAGATGGTCCAAGGCAGGACTGCGTGGCAGTGTGCTCCCCCCCACCCAAGGTTCCCTGTAACTCCGCTCAAGCGGTAACCACCTTTGGTGGTCAGAATGGGGCAGTCTGGTCACGATGGCTGCGTATGGCTGAAAGTGGATTCGGAGGAGAGAGGTAGCAATACAATGGCCAAGGGCTATTGTGCACAATGTGCCCACCTAGCCAGGGTGCTGAGCATCATCTGACTCAATGCAAATTTGTAAGAAGCTAACTTGTGTAGTTGGTATGTAACTATGACTGTAAGTCAATTATCTTCCTACATAAATAGGGGAGAGCCCATGCTCTCAGGTGCTTGATGGGGCCAGCACTGCCCTCTTCCACTTGAGCCAGCTCCCTGGAAGAGTTTGAGATTCTTTCTCCAAAAAGCTACTTCAAATGGAAAGAAGAGCAGCAGCTTTGGTACTGGGCCTTTTGTGAGTGGTGGCTTTTCCATGGCCTGTGACAGGGATGATGGGCAGCAGAAGTAAGGCAGCACGTAGCCTATTGCTACAACGTGATAAAAGATGATGCCACACAAAGTGAAGCTGGCACATTATAATATTGTATCACTGGAAGTCAAGAATTCATGAGTAAATGGAGGGTCAGAGACTTCTTGTATCTGTCTCAAGTGAGTAGGTCAAACTCAAAAGAAAAATAAGGTGGTAAAACAAAGCCAGAGACTTTGTAATTAACCCCGTTGTTCTAATATTCAAATAAAATTCCATCTCTGAACTGCTGATCGTTCCACTTTTGACTGACAAGGTTCTATTTTCATGCTGCTTTATGTGCTTCAGTCCTTCTAAGACAAAATGGTTTGCAATGCAAGTTTTATTATGAGCATTTCCTGTGTTGGTACATGTTTTCTCCTTCACACTTCATTATATATTTCTGTTTCCATATTGCATTATGCATCTCAGCTATTGTATCTCCTTTGGCATTTCACATTCCATGCTGCATTAACATTTCAGTTCTTGTTTTTGCTTGTCATTATGAATGATCATTATCACAAAACATTCTATCTCTGATTTCACATCTCATTACTCATCTTCCAGACCCTCACTGTGGATTTCAGTGTTGATGTTGCATCATACACCCCAGTGTTTGCTTCCCATCAAACACCGATTTTTCACCACTTCTTACGGATTTTTCTTTCTCCATTTCATCATGCATTTAATTTTTCCTAACTCATTCTGCATTTTCCCTACTGCATCACATGATTCACTACTTAACTTTGCATCTTATTTCATTTTTCCTCTTTGATCTTAAAGGTGCATTTCTGGTCTTGCCTAGCAGTACTCTTTCAGATTGTGTATTTTGTGGCTTATTCCAGCTTTCCAACTTGCTATGCGTTTCTGATGTCAAAGCCCATCATGAGTTTTCCTTTCCACATCTCATTACCCACTTTTTGGATTCAGCATCTCAATATGAATGCATTTTTAGATCTCATTTCCAGTTTCAGTTTTTGCTGTGCATATTCATTTTTATTTCACTGCTTGGTTTTGTTTCAGTGTCTCATTATGTACTTTTAGATCTAATTAGTAATTTCATGTATCATCAGTTATTAGTCAATTTCCGTTTCGTTGCCCATTACAGAGTGTGCACGGCATTCCGAGCGTGCATCTTCCTTCTCTCATCTTCTTCATTTAACTTCATACATCATCTGATAAATCTCATGTGCTCCTACTAGCATCTTATTATGATTTCTCAAATCTGTCATTTGTTTTACACCTGAGTGAACTGTCTTTCTTCTGTACTTCAGTAAACACATTCTTTTAATATCTCTCTGCTCATCTGTATGGTATCATATTCCAGATTTCACTTTTGTCTTTCATATCAGGCTTTCATTTCCAGAATGTATAACGATCTTCCAGCTTTGTATGTTTTTGAAACTTGAGAGCGATGGTGCCTCTCAGTATACATTTCCATATCTGCAAGTCCTCCCATGTTTCCTTTTCAGGTTGCACATCTTCTTCTGTGTTTTCTTTTTCAGAACTATTTCTGCACTTTTCCTAATGCCTGGGATTATGCAGGTTGATTTATTTGTAATGACATGGTTCACATTTTGTAGCTCATGACACGTTCTGAATGTGAATACTCTCATGCTTTTCTCCTTTATTTGTGCATTTTTATTTTGCATTTCATTACAAATTTCCCCTTTCAGAATGAATTTTCCTTTTTGTGTCACCAAACAAATTTTTCTTAGCTGCTTTCCTCAATGAATCACCTGGTTTGACTTTTTAACTTACGCACTGCCTTTGGTGTATAACATCACTCGTTTTTGATCTTTGCACCTCCTCTTTAAATGTTTATATCTGCTCTGCATTTCATTCTGCAGCTCCATTATTCACATCTTGTTCCCCATTTGTCTTTATAAATGCACTTACACTTTTCCACTTTACAAGTCATTATGCATTACTTACGTTGCATTTTTCCACTTATAAATACTTGTTTGTGATTTTGAGCAGTTTCGTATGCACCACATGTGTTCTTTGCTCATCTCACCATCCATTTCTCTGTCATCTCATTATATTTTTTGCAGGTTTTCCTTCTGTTACGTATGTTCTTACTGCAGATTGGTTTTTTACAATTGACTAGGTCTTAAACTTCACAACTCGTTATGTATTTCTCATTGAAGTGTTTCACTTCTCTAACTCAATATGCAATTCTCAATTTCATCTCTAACACATGCTCTTTTCTCTGGAGCCCAACATAGATTTTACATTTCCTATCACGTGCACTCACACCCCTTGCATGTATTCTTTCCTTCTTGCCACTGTGTTGCAGTACTTCATTTTTCCTTTCACAGCAATGCACCTTTTATCTATCACACTACAGCTTTTCATTTTTACTTCTTATTTAATCGTTTACTTATGTCACCTTACTTTGAATATTCTTTCCCCCAGGCTATTATGTTTCCATTTTAATATAACATTATGTATCCTTTTACTCACATTTCCAACTGTTTACCCATTTTTCTTTATTATACATCAGTCTGCGATGCTTTCTGCATTTCTTTCACTTTTTATTCTTCTTAAGTACTTGCATATCATGATGATTTTTTTCATTTCATCATGCCTTATTCTACTCACTGATGACTTTTAAAGGTTTTACTTTTCACTTTTATACACACCTTTGTTTGTATAAGTCACCTTTCTGTATCTCCTCAGAAATATTTTTTTTCCCTATTTTGCTTCTCATTGCTTTTCTGCTTCTCATTGAATGTGTTCCTTTCTGCAGCACAGGTTTTGTTGGTATATTTCCTGCACACGTCCCTTCTCACATAGTGCTGAACTTGTCTGCCTCTCATCATGTCTCTCTTTCTGCCTCTCATTATGCAAGTTTTTTCACACACCACTACAGATCTGGCTTTCATGTCTCATAATTAGTTTTCCTTCTCTCTCACCATAATTTTGAGTAGCTGATCACTCAGAGGTATTTATTTTGCCTCTGTGTATACCATTTTAATGCTGAAATCAAAGTGTACTTCCTCACATGGTTTACTTGGTCCTTTTTTTTTCCTAGATGCTACTTGTGTATGTGAAAAAAATTAAACGGATACTTCTTTCTTTTCTCCCTAGTGGATGACCAAATGCTTCTGGTCCACAGAAGAAGCCAAGAGGGAACACAGCAGAAAATACATTTGACAGCACAGAAAATACATTGCAGATGCTACGGGAATACAGAAAGTTGAAGATGAATGTATGCTTAAAAACGTAATTAGGAACCTTTTGTCAGGTTTGTTCATTAAAATCATACATATTTTGAAATGCTGATTGCATTAGCAAGCACTCTCCATTTTCTTAATCAGATTTGCTTTATGAAAATCAGATTAGGCAGGTTGTCTGCTCTTCCCAGATTACCTTGGGGGAGGAGAAAAAGGTAAGAGAAATTTAGTTCTTTGGCTTGCTGCATGGATCCGGTAACACAGATTAGAAGCAGGGTGATGGACTTTATGGGGCTGCTAACCCCAATTAACTGAGCACAATCTGAAGAACTGTAGAAATGCTGTTTGGAGGAGACCTCTGGAGGGTTCCAGTTCAGCATCCCACCAGAGTTCTGAGGTCACTGCACAGCCTCCTGGCCCTAAGCAGCCCCATCTGGGGCCTCCCCCTACCCTGACTATGGCCCTGGAGCCCCATTTCAAGCTCAGCCTGGGGTCTTCAGACCATGCCTGAGTTGTGCTGTAGGTGTGCTGTCTCCAGTCACCTCCCATCCCATCTGGACCCTGACCTTCAGACTGCCTTCCTAGCTTGATCTTGGACCTGCCTTGCCGCTACAGACCTGCCTAGATTATTTACTGAACCTGACTGTTCCCCAAGGCCTGCCCTCACCTCTCTGAGACTTTGCGGGACTGGGAAATGATGGGCTGCTGAGCCTCTGCCCTGACATCTGCAAAGCAGCTCTTGACTTGTTCCTCCTTGACCTTCTCCCGTCAGGCAGGACAACACTAATTTGTGTCATTCTGGGTTTTGCCAAACAGCAGTTTGAAAGTCTGCAGCTGTGCATACTCCATCTGTCCCTGGGCAACCAGTTCTGGTGCTGCATTTCTGGTGAAGCCCCCAAGCTACAGAATGCAGCTATTGCTAGTTGTTATATTGCCTGGCACTACGGTTAAATGGTTTTCTCCCTTGACTTTGTAGTTTCCTCTTCAAGGAGTGTAGGCAGTAATCATGTGATCCTCCTAGTCTCTTTGCCAAATCTTCCTCAGCCAGAAAGGGGAACAGAGCAAGACCATTGGTGTTGTCTGTGTTTGTGTGGGCTACGTGTGCCTGTCTGTGCTGATCTGTGTGTGTGTGTGTGTGTGTATATATATGTGTGTATATATGTGTGTTGTGCACGTGTGCATGTGCTTTTGGACAGTACACTCCTAGCCTTGCTACTGGTTGGTCCCAGAGGCATAGAGCTGCAGCAACATTTTTCTCCTGGGCTACTGGATGTAGCAAATCCTAACAGTTAGGTTACCCATACCCCCAGGTCAATGTTCTCTACAGATCTGATGAGGGTGAAATCTGTCACCATCCAGGCCACTAGTGAAAAATGTTGAAACACATGGGCACCAGTACAAATCTCCACTGAACTCACTGTCATCTTCCATCTGGATATTGTTCATGACCTTCTGAATGGCTTAACCCCAGTGAGCAGCTAAGCCCCACAAGCCTCTTGCTCACTCCCCCCTGGTGGGATTGAGGAATCACAAGGGTAAAAGTGAGAGAACTCATGGGTTGAGATAAAGACAGTTTAATAGGTAAAGCAAGATCTGTGCACACAAGCAAAGCAAAACAAGGAATTCATTCAGCACTCCCCATCATCAGGTAGGTGTTCAGCCATCTCCAGGAAAGCAGAGCTCCATCCCATGTGCTAGTTACTTGAAAAGAAACCATCACTCCGAAAGTCCCCTCCTTCCTCCTCCTTCCCCCAGCTTTGTAGGCTAGGCTTGACATCATACGTCCTGGAATATCCCTCTGGTCAGTTGGGCTCAGCTGTCCCAGCTGTGTCCCCTCCCAGCTTCTTGTGCATCCCCAGGCTGCTCATTGGTGGGCTGGGGTGAGGATCAGGAAAGGCCTTGACTCTGTGCAAGCTCTGCTTAGCACTAGCTAAAGCATCCCTGTGTTACCAACACTGTTTCCAGCACAAATCCAAATCATAGCCCCATGCTGGCTGCTGGGAAGAAAATTAACTCTACCCCAGACAAACCCAGTACATTCTCCAAGAGACAACTCAGGAAAGCAACAAAAACTCTCTGATCCCTAGATCTTTCCTATACTGTGAATTCCAGACATGTGAATATGAAATGTTTAGCACAGTAATTATTGCTTCCATGTCTGATACGATCTGCTACAAGTTGTAACTTGTAAGAGACATGTATCGTCTGGCTACCTGTATCTACTACATGGAGTCAGAAGGTTGGAAAGGTGTTGTGGCTGTGTTCTGGCAGCAAGGGAGTTGGAAGTGTTATAGGAGAAACGGATAACGGGGTATTAGTTCCCTTGAATCCACATTGGTTTGACCCCACTCCACTGAAACTCTTTTCAGAAGTTTGGTCAAAGACTGTGGCTTTTTGCAATTTATATGTTATCAGTGCTATTAGTTGTCTAAATATAGTCTTGAAGTGCACTTTACTGTAAAATTATTTTAACAAAAGAGGAAACAACAGATGTTATTGCCAAATAAACTTGCCTATTGAAGATAAACGGCATTTGAAGCTGAAGAATGAAACAAGTAGGAAACATCTGAACTCTTTATTCTCTCAGTGCTGGTAAAATGGGTATCTTATACTGGTTTCTGTTGTGAGAGAAATACTTCAGCACACTACTGATTCCTTATCTTAATTTCATGGACACGTAGAGTAAACAAGTCCATTTAAGTGAGCAAAACATGTAACACAACATTAGCACAATACAGCAAAGACTTTTAGCTGAGGATGAAAGCAGACCCAGTACCTACCAACATTCATCCATTTTTTGCATCACTCTTGAAATTCTGCTTAGAGAGGATGGTAGATCTTTGAACATTCTTTTATACCTGTCCTTGATTTCTGCATTTCTGACTGCTTAAGAGGAACATGTTACTTGCTTACATGTCACTGTTATAATTAAAATCTAAAATCCCTTAACATCATAGCAGTTTAAAGGAATAGGAATAAATGAGATTATGAGGGAAATCTTTGTGCATGAATAACTTCCTATATCAATATTATCTTCCCTAATGACAGCTCATTTAGTTTCAGACTGTGATAGGAAATGTGTATTTGTCTGGACAGCAGTTTCCTGTGAATCTGGAAGGCATTCAGTTTGCTGCTGTACATAATTCAGTTCCTGGCTGGCACTTGTAGCACTGATGTGTAACCTGACTATGGCTATGGCTGATTATTGCATTCACATTTGTTCTGAGTGAAGGTAGGCAAGAAAAAGCACAACTTTGTTCAACCTCTGACTTCTTTCAAAAGGACATGCAAGGTCTGCATCTTTTGTCTCACCTGTTCCTTTTGCAGTTCCTTGCAAGCCATTAAACGAACTGGATAAAAACCAGTTCCATTGTGTCTTTCAGTGTCTCACATAAGAGTATTATTTTCCATTTCCATTCACTACCTGTGTGCAGGTTGGCTGCACTTGTTACCTGACAGATTTTCATGGGAATGAAGGATAATCTTCTGCTGAAGATTGATATTCTGGATACCTTACAGTCTGGATTCTGGTGTTGAGTGCTGGCCTAATATTCCCTGATGGCCAAAGGTTTAAGCCAGCTGATGACTTTTACTTACATACACATTAGGGCTGGAAGTGTTTCAGGAGGTCAAGGTCAGACTAAGGTGAAACAGCTTGGGAGCAGTGCCTGAAACCATGCACTGCACTGGGCTGTTGCCCAGTGTAAACATATTTGGGAAATATCAGGGTGTGTTCAATACTGGAGAGCTGACAATCCAGCTGCGTCCCCTGTGGATGTGAAAAAACAACAACAAACAAGCAAATCCAAAACAAAGTATTGTATTTTGATATAAGCATGATGTTCTAAAGATACGATTGGATTAAGGCCTATAGGCAGCAATATTTTATTGGACTAAGTGGTATAATGAGGAAAAAAAGTAGACAAGTTTTGAGCAGGCAATCCCTTCTCCAGGAGCAGCAGATGTCAGACATAATTAAGCATTCAGATTACTTCCTCTGAGGTGAATTACTTATCAGACCAACTTTGCAAGGAAAGATGTCTGGAGTTTTCAGAGCACAGAGGATATGAATGTAACAGGGGAAAGAAAGAGAGAGAGGTTTTGTATTCTTTGGAGCACAAAAAGGCTGGAGGGGGAGAAGGGAGACTATAACGTGCTATAAACCCTGTGATTCGGTGATAAAAACTGTCTCAATTGAATCTGTGGGTTTTGATGTCCTCGTGTTACCCTGGAGCACCTCCCCTGTGAGGACAGGCTGGGAGAGCTGAGCTTGTTTAGACTGGAAAAGAGAAGGCTCCAGGGAGGTCTCACAGTGGCTTTGCAGTACTTCAGAGCGGCCTACAGGCAAGATGGGGTAGGACTCTTCATGGAGGAGTGTAGTGGTAGGAAACGTGTATTTGGTAGTAGTAGGTAGTGACAGGATGAGGGGTAGCAGTTTTAAGCTAAAAGAGAGTAGATTTAGATTAGCTATTAGGAAGAAATTCTTTACTGTGAGGGTTGTAAGACACTTGAACAGGTGTCCCAGGGAGGTTGTGGAAGTCCCTTCCCAGGAAGTGTTCACGATCAAGGTTGGATGGGGTTTTGAGTAACCTGATCGAGTGGAAGGTGTTCCTGCCCATGGCAGGGGTCTTGGAAATAGATACGTAAGGCCCCTTTGAATCCAAACCATTCTGTGATTCTATTTAACGCACAGATGCATATGCCAGGAATTTCAGCAAGGAAATGCTGGCCGGGCCTTTCCTCCCTTACACATTACCACAGGATTTAACTCTCGCTCATAGTGGCTGCTTACTTTCACCTCCACAGCTCCTGAGAACTTTCAATGTGCTGGCTGAAGTGTGCAGAGGGCAGACCTGAGAGTGCAGTAAGGTCACTGGTAGACTTCTTTGGGGATCTGGGTTTACACCTGTGCTGTTCAGCACACTGGCTCTTTCCTTCCTCCAGTCAGTTGCTCTTGTCCTTACTGATAATGTTCTTTTAAATATGGCATAGAATTTTCTTGAGTGTTTCAAGGTACTGACATTGTATATTTTATTGAAATTCAGAAGTGTTACTGCCTTGCTTGCTCTTTATCAGTTCATGACAGCAGCTTGTCTCTGGTTTGCTGTGTGTTCAGAGGCCCACCTTTCAGCTACTGCTGTGCTGAAGGACTTCCTAGGTAATCCAAGTGTGCTTTGGAGCTGGCCATTCAGGAGAGAGTGACATGTAGCCACCTTAGATTGCCACTGCCTCCAAAGTTGAACTGTCTCACTGAGGAAGATGGTTAGGAAGCTGGAGCGTGTAAGGTATGTGGAGAGGCTGAAGGAGCTGGGTTTATAAGTTTGGGGAAGAGAAGACTGGAGAAGGAGGGGAAAATGTCACTGCAGTCTTCACTTACTTAAGGGAGTGGCAGAGAAGATGGACCCAGACTACCCAGACACTGGGAAAAATACAGCTTTGGAGATTCCTGGAATGGGATGAGACAAGACCTGATGCAACATGGAAGATAGTCCTGTTTGGAGGAGGACACCGAACTAGATGACCTTCCAAGGTCCCTTCTGCCATAAGGTGTTCTAGAATTCTTTGAATATGATCTTGTGAATTGAAGGTATTTTCTTGTCTAAGATTTGTAGAAAATCAGCTCATAATATCTAACAAAACTACTTAAGAATTTTCCATGGTATCAGCCAAAGAAAATCGGAAGAAACTGTAGATAAATATTATATAAATGTGAAATCAGTACACTTAGAATTATTTTTACTTTGAACAAAATGATATGTCATCCTAAGCTGAGAAACCATATTTCAACATACAGTTCACATTAAAGGATACTGTGGACTATTCTGCCCATGACTATTGCCTTCACAGAATGCATAAATAGAAACTACCACATCTTCTTTAGCAAAAATGTTTATATTTTCATTATTGTTACGTTTAGCTTAAAAAAAAAAAATAGAATAACAGAGTAACTAGATTATTTTCTTCCTCGGTATGAAGAATCTATTTTTTTTAATATGAAGAATTCACATGAATTGCATGAAGAAAAAACAAAAAGATATCCTGGCTGCAGGCTATGGAAGTTGTCTGTTTTGCCTTCTGTTATCACAGCCAAGCTTCTGCACAAAGTAATAAATTCTTAATGGTCCACTGTTCAAGCTATCTGATAAGAACAAGGTTACGTGTCAAAGAGTGAGAGAAATAAGCATCCAATGCTGGCTGGAGTACGCACTGCCTGTTCACTAGATTTGCAGCTGTTGTGAACTGTGAAAAATTACATAGAATAAGTGCTCATATAAATTTAAGAAAATGAGAACCCCATCTGTTGATTTTAACTAATTAGATTCTGTAAGGCTGTGTGATTGAATAACATCAAGGTGTGGCCTGGAGCCTTTTCTATACCTGAAGCACACTCCATACAGCACATTTTCATACAGTGTTCAAACTCTCCTTCAAAGACACAGAAGTAAATGATCCACCTCCCTGACCTCTGGATATCTTCAAAAGTCTGGAATTTCTTGACTACTATAAGAAGATATGAATATGACTCATGCATCTCTCAAGGAAGAGTATTTGGCCCTACAGTTGACTGAAGAGGGCTTGATTGCAGGTATTTTTTGAGACCTGATGTTGCTTTCATATGTATCTCTTTCCCAAGTCCCAGGAAAACTATGTATTCCTCAGACTTGAAAATTAAAGCAAAAGTTCATGACTAAATTTGAAGCAAGACAAGGACTCATCTATGAAAACAAACTAAATGATTTGATGTTCCTTTTTGCCAGATGCAGTGCAGCAGTTTCAAGGCAGGTGACAAGACAAGACAAGTCTGAGGTGAAACCAGGTCGTAAGTCCACAGCTCAGGCACTGGCATGCTATGATACAGCTAGAGACAAGGAAACCTGCAGCACAGATCAGAGTTACAGGGACTAACAGCTTAGGACAGAGCTTAAACGAGCCTGGACTCATGAGCAGAAGGGTTGGATGAAGCCAACAGATGAGGTTGTCCAAGGCCTCTTAGTGCCCTCCGAGCTCTGACATGTCAGAACTGTCAAGAACTGTCACTAACATTGCACAAACAGAAGATAATGAGATTTTAGACCCTGAATTTGACTGCTTCTTAGTCCACTGTGAGCCCTAGAATTTCACTAGATGTTTCCCATGCTCATCCTACCTCTTTCAGTGTACAGCCTAGCTGGAGATAATTTAAGCACGTGCCTCTTCATGATCTATTTATTCTTCTTTTCTTTTTTCAGTGAGATGTTGTTTACTCTGCACCATTCAGAACTCTGATGAAAAACCCCCAAATATTTTATTCATAAACTATAGTCTGGAACCCATCACAATATTATGAGCATGCACGGTAGGTACTTTGTTATTGTATCTCCGTAGTACCCCCAAGGGGAAGGAAACTCACAGCTTCAGAGAAACTGCACTATTCATTTATTTTCAAGCTGCAAGTACTTGGTACAGTCACAAATCAGGAAAACGAATTTAAACCAGGAAATACAGTTTCACTGAAGGAACCCAAGAATAGAGGATCACAAATGAGTTAAGTTACCTTCAGGTAACTTAATTTACTAATTTAACAAGCATCCTTACAGGAACACTGAAGAGGCAAGACTGCATATTAAGTCCACTAATTAGCATTTAATTTCCTTGAAGAGGAGACCGGTCTGGTCTCACATGGCCCCCTGTCTGGATCACACCATACCTTCAAACTTTGGCAGTTCTGTTGCCTCTGTTATTACACTGTCCTGTGTCATACACAAGGCAGATACCTCTAGTATGCTGCATCAAAGAGAAAAAAAGAGGATTTTTGCAGTGACTACTAACGTTCAGGCTTCTGAACTTTATGCGCTTGAATCCGCTCATAACATTTCCTTTGCATGGCATCTGTAAGCCTTTCTTCCCTTTTAAAAGAGCACAGGTCCTGTCAGAGAGGGGATGGTCACAGAGCCCATCGTGAGTAAATCTCTTGCACACTTGTTTGTCACTAAAGATAATGGAAAGACTAACATCAGCAGCTGGTGTTATCTTCTATTTAAATCAGCCCTCATTCCACAGATGCTTGTTGACAGCAGAGGAATGATAAAACTTGAGAACTGTAGGCACCATTAGACTTTCCAGAGTGGAAAGATACACTAATTGCCACAGGCTGTCATCCCATCACAGTCTCTTTTCCAGTCTGTGCTCCTCTTTCTTGTATACCTTTTCTGTCTCAGGACCCCGAGGGAAGAAAATGAGAAATAATGTCACATTGTGAGTCTGATGGAAGACACTGTGTTTGAGCAGTCAGTGATCTTGAGCAAGCTCTGACAACCATACTGGGTCTTGTGCTTGATATATCCGAATGCTTGCATGAGTGATTGCTGCATAAACTTAGATATATAACAACAGAGGACAATGGGCTGGAAGGCTCTGGAGATGTACTGCTGCTGGATACAATTCCTAGATATGTTTATCGAGGCAGACTCTGGTGAGCATAAAGAAAGAAACCTGTCAAAACAAGATGTCTAGCTTTGATTGCTACACTAGATACAAGGAGACACGGTATTGTGTGGGAGTGACCCTCACCATGGATGGTATCTGTGCAGTGTGCTGTGGCTACGCACCTGGGTCTGTTGGATGCTGCAGGAGAGTAGGGTACCCAGCACCCGAAGAAGATTTACTCGCTAACTGTATTTCTCTCCCTATTTCTATTATGTTGTTATTATTAAAGCAGCTTTGCTAACAGCATTTTCTGCTGTGCCTTTCCTACCGAGATCCAGAAAGAACCTTGCAACCCTTCTGGCGCAGAGCAACTGTGCAGCTGAATGTGGAGGAGGGGAGTTAGCAGTTCCTGTATGAAAAATATAAATAGTTCATATTGTTTACATTAAGAACTTCGATGGGACAAGTCATTTAAGGCTTTGAGTGGTAGAGTGCCTCCTGTGATATGTAGTTGTTAAACTGTACAGTGAAGGAATGGTGAGAAACATATGTGTTGTCATTCCACTCCCCCATGACACTTTCCATCTTTTTGCATACTGAAGGGGAATAACTCCAACACTTTGTGGGGAGCTTGTATCATACATCATTTCATGGAGAAAGTATTTCAGCATTTGCATCTAAGCTGAGCATTGGGTATAGCTCCTTTATTAATAATAAAAAAAAATAACATGAGCAAAATATTTTTGCTGCACTGCCTGTGTGTTTGTTTTATTCTTCCTATTATTTAGAAAGCATTTTCAGGATGGATAACCTGATATTCTACTAGTAGAACATTGATTTCTGCTGCTAAGTTGAACTCCTGTGAATACAAAGCAAGCCAGACTTTTCACTCCAATCCATTGTTCTATTACAAGGGAAATCATCATCAGAGTTCGTTAAATACCTGTTTCAATTCCAGTGAAGTCTATCTTCACCATTTTATCTGGAGAAAGTTGAATATTTCTCACCCTGCTAAATAAAACAAACAGAAAAAAAAAACCAAAGGGGAGACTGAGTTATCTCCTACAGGAAGTTTCTCACTCTGTGTCTCTCTCTTTTTGGTCTTACTCTCCTGGTTTTTTTTCCTTCCTAATAAAAGACTTAACTTTTGATTCAGCAGTAGGTTCTTCTCATGCTGACCTCTCATCAGTGAGAAGCTATGCTGATACAATATATCTCCACATCTTGTCTGATAATTCTCAGTGTGTTCAGACTATGCTTTCAGATTATCCAAGAAAAAAAAAAAAACCACCCTCCCTTAGGAATTCAACTTTTCCTAGAGGTTCTCTACAATAAAGAAGAGAAATAAATCAAGGAACTCAAAAACTCTTAGATAAACTCTTCCTAGGTGAAGATGAGCTTGAGTTCCCCTGTGAAGTCACGTGTTTATTCTGCAAATTCCTACCTGAACTGAGTTCAGTGCAGTTGAGGACTCTTCCACCAAGGCCAGGACAATATATGGTGTCTCCCTGGAAATGATGTATATTTTGTACTTGTCTTCTGAGAGTAGACAGTGGTTAAGTGTCCTGCAGAGTAGCCCTGCAATTAACAGTACTAAGAAGCAAGCTTCTAGAACCTTGTATCCAAACAACCACAAAGCCTTTTGAAAACAAATGTCAGGACTTGGAAAGTAGGGCATAATTTCTTTATAGAAATTGGATATGGATTGTTTTGGACAAGTTCACACATTTTCATCAGAAATTTCTTTCAGACATTTGAACAGTCAAATACAGTATATAGAAATGCTCTGAATTATTTTATCCCCTTGAGAAAATAGTATCAGAACACAAAGCAGAAGAATTGATTTTGCCAGCTTCCAGTCTGGTAGACCTTGGTGCAACAACCAATCTGGATGAGAGTTTCACTGGGAGATTTTCAAGATCTGTGGAAAGATTACAGGTACAGGGGTACAAGAGATTTTCATGAAAAGAGAAAGAAACAGGGACTATTATAATAATTGTTTGCATTTTTTTTATTTCCCAAACAAAAATTTGTCTAGAAGAAAAACTCTTACCTGTGAAATCAGAATTATGATACTAATAGTGTCTCCTATTGTCAGGAATAGCGTATTTTCCTGTATTTGTTTTCACCCAGTTTGAATGGTGGGCATTATTGAGGTAAAACAATATATAGTTGGGTCTACAGAAAAATTCTGACATCGGCTCCTCCATAATGCTAAGAAAACCAGTATTTACATTTTGAGACACTAAACATTAGGCCAGGTGTTATTGGAATCATAGAATCATTCAGGTTGGAACAGATCCTTGGGATCATCAAGTCCATTAACCTTCTTACAATGGGACCCCAGGCTTACTCTCCCCACTTCTCTCAATTTTTTTTCTCTTCTTTTTTGTCACAGGTCTCACCTGTCCAAGCCAGCAATTTAATGCCAGGTTCATCACCTCTTACTACAAACACTCACCTCCTGCCTTGAAGCCAGAAGCCCACTAAGCCTTCCTCATCTGCCTGCCGCAGGCAGTGCCATGTGCTAAGCCAGAAAATGCAGGCACCAACAGGATTACCAAGGGCACCATTGTCTTGGACCTCACACATGGAGAAGTTTTGGCCAGGTAAACACTGCAGCATATTGGTAAAAATTATATTCTCAGAACATTTCCAGAGATGTTTTTCTCCACATTTGAGGCCTTTGCTTACCTGATATCTCACCTGATATTGGACATGTCTGGCCTTAGTCTGAAATGGACTCAAATCTTCTCTATGCACAGCAGAAAAATAAGCTGAACAGGTTAGTAGTGTGAAGCCTTAGGCACCCTCTCCATGTCCAACAGCAGAAATTAAAACAGATAAACTAGCAGAGGCTGAAGCAATGTGACTGTGCCTTGGTCATTTCAGCAGGGTGTCTCTTGCTGATCATAGACTAGAGAGAGGTTTTGATCATATTCTTGGAAAGAGAATTAAGACTCAAAATGGAGTCAAGTGACAAGTGACTTTATCTGCCTGACAACAGGTTTGCAAAGCAAAGGGAGAGAGAGAAAGGAAAGAAAGGAAGAAAATGGTTAGCTGCAATAGCTACCACCATGGATCTGTGGCATCGTCAGTCCAATGAATTTCCAAGTCGGGTGCGAGAATGTTCCATCAGATGTTGGTTGTTCCTGCTCTTTTATTGGTTTGCCCTGCTGAATATTCATTCCTCTTTGGAACTAACTAGCATATTCCAGGAGCTATTTTGCTTAACCACACCCACCACCCAGCAGTGGTACACATGCCCAATACCATCTCTGAGGGGTCTTTGGGGGTCTTCGCACACCTCGGTCTTCCAAGCCCTGGGTCTGGGCGCATGTGTAGGGGTTAAGTTACAGTTCTCAGAATCAGCTTCATATCCAAGTCCTTTGGAAAACAGGAACTTCTAGCCTTGTGGTCCAACCGTCAATCAGTCTGGGGTTTGATGATCACTCACACTGATGCAGCAATGTTGAGGCAAATAACCGACGGTCTCTGACACAGGGGTGTTGGGGGATTAAGGTTTGCTTCTGTACTGTTAGTGCTGATGCTACAGAAAGTCTCTTAAATTTAGCTTTTCTGGGAACAATTTCCCTCCAACTTGTTCAGAAGTGTCACATTTGAGAGTGATCTCTCAAAATGCTCTTGTGGTGCCAGGAGACATTTTTATTTCCAATTCTGTGATAACATTTCTGGAAATAATTTCTGCCAAAGGCAATAATTAATGAGACCTTCCAACTGTGCCTTAGGCTGCCCTTTTGTGTGTTTCTGCACGGGCAACAAAACTGATCATGACAGTAAAATATTCTGCTGGCATATCTTGGAGATATCTGTTCACCAAAACCCCTTGCTCAATTTCTAGATTACCAGTTCAAATAATTAGCAGTAATTGATATTAAGGAATAAAGAACTGAAACTTATAATTCCACTTCAGAAGTTTCAGAGTATATGTTACTAAAGGGCGCGCCACACATGCAGTCTCACTACAACACTTTCCCAGGGAGCACCTTTTTTTTCCCCATTGCTGGCAGATCAGTGTGGCTGTCTTCTCTGGCTAAGATGACGTTATGAAGAAGTTTCTAAGCTTCAAGAGTGGGAGCAAGTGCTGCACCTTTTCTGTGCTCTCTCAAGAAACAGACATCTACTTCCCACTGAACTCCCATGAAAAGCTCCCAAACTATAATCATCCTTACCCTTCCCACCTCTTATCTTCTCATTGGTATCCCCCTTTCTAATAGCTTCTCTTGATTCTCTTAACGCTGCCTACTAGAGATTCCAAACCTGACTGGAGCAAAGCAAAGTAGCTGACACTCATTAAGACTTCCTTATTTCAACCTCAAATCCCATGTCCTATATGAAAGAGAAGCAAACAGAATTTAAACAAAGCTAAACAAAAACCCAACCCATATGTTTTTACACTGGGTGTGCAGTTTGGACTACAGGATTAACAGAAATTAACAAAATACATTTTTTCTGCACTTCTTGATATTCCTGCTGTACCTTGCCAATGTGACAGGCAAGTCCCACAGAGTCCAGCTCTTGAACTCCAACCTTTCAGTTCTGTGGTGAACTTTGAAAGAAATCTGAAATGCTGGTGGTAGAATAAATGTTATTTGGTGTGCATTTCAAATAATGATCACCACCAGGAATAATTCAGAACATTTTTTTTCCTATACCTTTGAGGAGAGCAATGTCCACTGTCTTGTTTAACTGAACAACTCAAAAATAGATGGGGTGTGTTCAGTCTAAAGTTTGAAAAGTATCATGCGCAGCCAAGAACAAAAATTCTGAGGGCTCAAGTCATCTTTTCAACAGACTGATTGAAGCAAAGCAGGAGAACAAGTTCAAAGATGAGAGATTTTAAATAATCAGAAACACAAGGTTATTTGCATAATGTTTGGCTGATTTCTAAAAAATGTACCAGAACAGGATATCCATAAGCTGATGCATGCTGCAAGGTCAGCACTGATAGCAACTGTTTTTATAATACATTAAAAGCTATTTAAATCAATTAGCATGTCTTGGAACAGACTTGCAGAAATAAATAGCAATATAGTTTCACCTCTATAACATGGGGAAAAATGACTAATGAGGTGTCTGTGAAATATAGTTGCCTTAATAAGGGGGATTTATGTAATGAATATTAATTTTAAAAAAATCTGTAGTTTTACTCTTCCTTCTGCAAGTATGAGGTTTTTTTAAAAAAAACGATGATAAGACCATAGGAAAAGTCCATCTGGAAGGTAACTCCCTCCTGGGAGTGATCTAGCTGAGCCTCCAGCACACAGAATGGTCAGCTCTATGGGCTCAGTTTCAATCACCTGCGCCCCTACCCACTCTGACTTTGAAAATCTCCACAGGTGGAGACTGCACAAGTCTCTGCGCAACCTGTTTCACTACATGACTCCTCATCGTGACCAAAGTTCTCCTTTTAGCTAGTCTGTATCTCCTTCTTTTTAACTTCTGCCCATTATCTCTGGCCCTCCCACAATAAAGAACCATGAGGAGCCTGTCTTCTCCATCCTCTTGGTGACCTGCCCATCAGAATCCGTGTCAGATATTAACAAAACTTTCATCTCAGGCAGCAACACTTTCTTGATGGGAATCATATCTGATCCAGCCGTGCATCACTCTTGTTTCCCCCACCAAGTGCTTTTGTGACACACATCAAAGATTTCTTTAACTGCTTGTATCCCACCATGTTGCTATTCCAACTGAGATCTGTGATTTTTAGAATTACTAGAGTTGTTTAAGAAAGGCTTCTCTGCAAAGCTGCTTTCCATCCAGGTGTGTCTCAGCAAGTATTGCTGCATGGGGCTATTCCTCCCTATGTGGAGGGCTTTCATTTCCCTTTGTTAGGCAGCATAGGGTTCCTCTCTGCAGATCTCTCCAGCCTCTCAAGTTCCTCTTAAATTCCAGCACAACCACCTGGTGTATCAGTCACTCCTCCCAGATCTGTATCATCTGTGAGCTTGTTGACGATATACCCTGTTCAATTATCAAGGTCATTAAGGGAGACTGCTAAACAGGATTGGACCCATTATCAATGTCTGGGGCACAGTACTAGTGACTGACTTCCAGCTGAACTTCATGTCCCTGATCATAACCCTTCTGAGCTTGGCAGTTCAGCCAGTTTTCAGTCCACTTCGCTGTATACTTATCTGGCCTGGACACCATCAGCTCATTTGTGAGGACGTGCGGCGGGCTGACGCTAGCTGGGTGCCAGGTGCCTACTAAAGCCACTCTGTTGCTCCTCACCTGGACAGGGGAGAGAAATTATGATGAAGTGTTTGTGGGTCAAGGTAAGAACAGGGAGAGGTTATTCACTAGTTAGTGTCATGGGCAAAACAGACTGGAATGGGGGAAATTAGTTCAATTTATTACCAATCAAATCAGAGTAGGATAGGGAAAAATAAATCCAAATCTTAAAGCACCTTCCCTCTACCCCTCCCTTCTTTCTGGGATTAACTTTACTTCTCATTTCTCTACATCGTGGGAGAGAACTGTCCTGATGTTAGCTTTTCTGCATTGTATGAAACTTTCTTTCAGACCCAAATTATGTGAATTAAAGTAAAAATTAAAAAAAGCCCAACATTTTCTCTAGCATTTGCTGTTTGATGATGAGCTTCATAAAGAACATTTTCAACTTCTTTTCTTTTTATGTGGTTGTAAGACCTGGAAATTTACTGGTTAAAAAAATTAAAGTTAAAATAATCTCAGGCCTGTATGCAATCAAGAGAAAGGAGTTTCAGACTCCTCTCATGATCTGCTCAATGAAAGCCTGAGTTCTGACATTGCTACTACTGTACAAGTGAAATATAAGACTGCTCATTCTCCCAAAGTGGAAATTGATCTTCATCAATTTTCTCATCTTTTCTCATCATTACATCTGCTATTCAGACATAATGTTTAATAAATTCACAGAAAAAACTGCATTCTGAATACATTGTGATATGATACTTGGACACTGCCTTTATTCAGATTTTTGAATAGTTTAAAAAGTAAACACATTTTATTGTGATAACTGCTCGCTTTGAGTTCATCTAAATGGTAATAAGGGAGAAAATGAATGAATTATTTCATTAATTTTTCAAGTTTTCCAGAAGAAATGAAATATTTCCCTTAAAACTACTCCCTCTATTGATTTGTGTACTCATTTCCATGGGCTATCACTACCCATATATCAAAATACTTATCTTTTCAAAGTAGATTTTTCTTAGAGGAAAGTCTTAAAACTTTCTGGACTGTTTATATCCGTGAAGAGCTAAGGTGATTTTTAGCCTTCTCTTTAAGATCAGCTTCCTGTAAAATCTGCTTTCTCAGACTTCCGAGATAAAACATTCACCCTGTCTAATCTGACACCATGTACCCTGGTAGTTCCAGGAGGAAGGCTTCTGATTTGTAACATCTCCAAAGCCCAGCCCACCTGACTGCTGAAATACCACTTCAGGAAATTCTCTGCTCACAGAGCAAGAACCATGGAAATCTGTGGCACTGCCCATTGGTTCGTGGAAGCTCTGGTTCAGAAGCAGTCTGAGATGTTATCTCAGAGACATGACTCAGCCTTTTCTCAAAGGAGATGGTAACTAGCATATCGGCTTAAAATCCCAGCAGCGTTAACTGTGAAGGAATTACGAGTACCAAGAACACCCCAGAAACGTCTCCAGCGCAGCACCTTTCAGCAGTGGCCTCCCAGATTAGCAGAGTTCTGACTCCCCTGACCACACAGCATAGCTGTACATTTTCAGAATGAAATCATGGCAACTGTAGAGTATTATAGACCTGAGTAGGTCTCTGGAAGAAGATTTGCTTTGGCAGAAGGAAAGTGGGTATTCCTTTTTGCAAATTTACTTTTTATCAGCTTGCTGAAGAGACAATTTCAGAACAAGGTGAAAGGCTTCCTTCAAAGTTAACCTTTCTGAGGTGAGATGTTACAGCTCACAGGGACCTCAGTGTGCATTTACAGGAATGCCTGCAGCTCTCACAGGAAGTGAGAGACAGAAAAATAATAAACTCTAATACATGCACATCTGTATCACCTGGAGATAGTAAGAATATCACCAAGCTCCAAAGGGAGATCTTCATAGCCAGCAAAAGGAAGAAAACATACCTGTGAAAGGCTCTTGTGTGGATACCAAGGTGACAAACACCATTGTGCATGAGGCAACGCAACACAGAGCAGAAGCATATAAAAACAGATTCCTGCAGCTCAGCTCAGCTGAATACATCACCTGTGAGGCAGTAACTGGCTGCCCATGTGCCCAGATTTCTCTGATTCCACAATCAGATCTTAATGTTAGGCACCTAAAGTCATTTAAACCAAGGTGTTAGGTACAAGCACAGCAACTGTACTAAGCTAAGGTCCACTCAAGAGGGGTATTAACAACAGCAGGACTTTCTTTTAATCCTAACCACAGAGAGGTAAGTTCTCATCATGGCTTTCTGATATTTTATAACTCTTGCATAGCTACTTCATCCTCTACATTAGTATTTCTATCCATTTTTTGGAACATTTCTATCCATTTTTACATAAACAATGTATGCTTAATTAGATTATGTCCACAGCAAACCACTGACTTCTGGTTATAAGAAAAAATTTTTTTTTTTTTTTAACTTTTAATGAACATAAAAGTCAGAAGAAACTAATTCACTTGTTGCAGAAGTCAATTCTGATAATAATCAGGATTTAAGGTTGGTTTAGTTGCATGCACATATTTCCTCTCATTTGGAAGTACTCCAGTGTACTAATTAATTTAGTATAAGAATCTCATCTGGAATACTTGTGGAAGAAATTATAAAAAAAAAATGAACTTAACTAAAAGCAATGTAAGTCAGTGCTGCACTCAGACTTTCATGTAACATTCATGGCAGCTGAAACTCGCCATTTGTGCCTTTTAACATGTAAAAAATTAATCATTCAAAAATCCTTGTGCTTTGCAACATCTCAAACGCAATCATTACTTTCAACGTAGAAAATTGTAGACAAATCTTCCTGAGATGAAATTAATGAAAAGCAGTTCATCACCCAAGGCAGGAATTGAAAAGTTAGTACATTTTTCTCATATGAATTATTTAATCTCTTAAGTTTAGGATTCACTTGAGAATGAGTTTGTGTGTAGCAAATACCTTTGTCAATTCCTGCATTTTGCATGAACTTATCATAGTAAGTGTCTGCACAGTAAACTCAAAACAGAAACTCGCTGAAATAAATAAACCCACTCTGAGCTTGTAAACTCAAACTGACACATAGCAGACCCTTAGAAGGCAGTTGGAGACTGTTATTAAGATACAGTAGTTTATTGTGACACCATAACTAATGTTTTAGCAGAACATACCTTTTCTCTGGGGTGAAGACCTTGGTAAAAATAAAGCATTTATAGAATCATAGAAGGGTGTATGGTAATCACAGAATTTGGTGTATAGTTCACACATCCCTTGCCCCCCTTGTAATTTTGGCAAACGGTTATGTTGTTTTTAGAGATGTTGTTTTCCAAAATAGAATTTTAAAGGAAAAAAAAAATTTAAAACTCAGATTTTGAAAAAATACGTATTTTATATTATCTTATACGTGAACACAAGAACACGATGCAACAGTTTGTTGAAGTTCTAGTCAAATCAAACCATGCAAATATGACATCCTTATACACATTTTATATATATATAGGAAAAAAAATCCTTATCTTTCCTCTTGGAATTCCAAGAAAGATAATTATTTGTGTACTTCATCTGAAGCAAGCTTGAAGTCAAGGAACTGCACAGACATTTACCTGTGATTCCTGCCCCACAGCTTTAGCACTGGGTATGTGAAAGGGGACACTGGCTCTCCTGCGATGGCAGTACTCCTCCTCCTGTGCTGGCCTGGAAATCACCAGAGCTCAACGCAGAGGGAGTGACTGCACCAGACTGATGTTTCAAGAGCAAACTCTCAAAGAGGTCACAGGAGCAGACAGAGAATAATGACCTGACCACAAAGATTGAAAGTGGAAAAAAACCCAAACAACAAAGGGTGTGGGAGAATGGGAAATGCAAAAGAGCTAGGAAGAGATGAGAGGAGAGCCTGGAGTGAGCAGTAAGAGGTAGGTCATGGTCCACAGTGTACCAACATCAAAGGACAAAGGTGAAGAAAGGTGAAAGATTGAACAGGATTGAAAATCTCTGACCAGTATAACTCCACTCAGTCAAAACAGGCATAAAGTCCACTGGGAGAGACTGTCTCTTCAGTGGTTAAGTCAAAAAAGAGGACAACAACTGTTTTTCTTCCCAGTTGTTCTTTTGGGACAATTAAAAGGGACCTCTGAAAAGAAATCTAAAATTCCATCTCTTGTCACACGACTTACTAATGAGACACCGTAGTTAAGATACTAGAAAAGAAATTTCACAGTGAAGCTGGTTAAGCAGTGGAACCTCATGCCAAGAGAGAGGGTGAGATTCCAGAAAGAATTCCTGTAGACCTTTTCAGGCGTAGCCCTATGCTTCAGCCACACGATCCGTGTGTTGTCCAGGTGATGGTCTGACTTGAGGCTGCGCAGCAGGGAAGGCAGCATTGTCAAGACTCTGTTCTGATTCTTTGCAGCTACTGAAGTGAGTGAAGAAAGCTTTGTAGGAAGAAAGGAAGTTTCTTTCAAACAAACCGATGTAGGTCTAGAGAACTAGAGGCTGTCCTTTCTTGTGCCACCAAGCTCAACAGACTGCCTATTCAGGGTGAATTTTTCCTGTTTTCCTAGTTTTACATATGTCCAACGTGCCATTCAGAATCTATTTTGTGCAAGTGTTGGGCAGAGGACAGCAAGACAAACGTGTGAGATTTCATACAGGCAGAGATTAAATGAATTTAGGATCTTTCAACATGGAAAAAATGGAGGGAGGCAATATGGCAAGGTCTGTAAAGTCCTGACTGCCCTAAAAAAAGGTGAATAGGGAATGATTCACAGTTTCTTACAAGAACTACAGGAAACATCAAAAGAAATGACTAAGCTGAGAGGCAAACAAAGGACTTCTTCCACACAAAGTGAAATTAAACTACAGAATTCATTGCTCCAGAAAGCCATACATGCAAAAAAAATGTAAATAATTTATAAAAGCGATTATACAAATCCAGAGAAGATCATCCATCAAAAGTTATTACAATGAAAAAGGCAGATACAACCTTTGACTTGGTTAATCCCTCAAAGAAGTGACTTAGCATGAGGACATCATTTTGCCTGTTGGTGTTAGCACACCCATGGTAAGTTTTCTCATTCACTCACAAGTGACTGCATAAACAGTTTGGGCAGATAACAAATGGCATGTGCCTAACAAATAGCAGTTTTATCCCCTTTGACCAGATGCAACCATAGATATTATGATTTAAGTGCTAATTTGCTTTACACAAAGGATGTGACATGTTGCAAAACACATTTATCATACTGCCATGAATCCAGTCATACTGAAACCCAAGCCTTGGAATCCTGGAATGGATCCAGTTACATCATTAAAAAAAAAAAAAAAAAAACATGAGGAAATGTGTTATCAAAATAGAAGTACCAGGTTTGGGAGATTGGATTTACAGCCACGTTCCCTACTCTTTCTTCTACTGGAGGTATAATTTGGGGTTGCCTTTTTTATCTATAGTGCCTTAACTGAAGGATAATTAATTGTGTGTTGGTCTTCCTAGTATCTGACAGAACAGTATCACTCTGTATTAGCCCTGCTCTTATTCTCTTTCCAGACACTTTCAGTTCTGGCTGCTGAGGTATGTGAAACACATTTTTGTCTTCAGATTTGGAACAGTAACTGTCAGTGTTACTGAGGGTTTTCTATTACTGCTTTAGTCAGAGATTTACTAGCATTGCAAAGAAGCAATTAAAATGCCTTCCCATAACTTTTCCTCTTATTTCGGGAGAGGAGGAGAATTCTTTTGGCTGAGCAACCACAGTTTTCCACATATGAAAGTCTTTGCAACTTCCATATGTTAAAGTTTTAAAATTCCCATACTTGGTGTAACCGACTGGTATTTTGAGAGAGCATTCGGTGCTCCTGCTGCCACTTTGAGCTCTTGCACTGCACTGCTCTCCCCAGCTCAGCAGCAGTGTTCCTTTTGAAGTTCCTCAGGGACAGCTGGGCCATGGGGATGGATGAAACCAGAATGGTGGGGTTCTAATGGCTGCTGAAAGGATCTGGAGGAAGTCCATGTCTCTCCTCTGTGTGTGTAAGGACTGCTTTTAAAATGAGGTGGGACTGTGGCTAGATGTCCAACTTCCCTTTTATTAAAAAGTAATGTGAATTGAGCACCTAAGAGAGAAACAGAGATGAATCCCAGGAGGTGCCTTTGTACATTTTTAGTCACATATGCCTTCTGGCGAGTCTGTCCCTAGGTGCCAGAAGGGCTCTTCTCTGACACTGGCAGTTAGAAAGCTCACTGAGGTAACACATTAAAGAGACACACACGCCCACACAGTGGTAGTTCAGGTCTATAGCAGACCAAGCACAATAAGCAGCACATCAAGGACATGCCATCGTGCTGCTGACTACAGTCCTGCTTCTCCTGCCATCCACTGCTCCCTGACAGGCTTCTCCATCTGCCAATGCCTCCAGAGGATGCAGATCCCATCCCACTCTTTTCTCAGGGCTACTAGCCAGCAGGTATCTCTGTCTAGAGCTGTGTAGAAAACTTTTTCTTTTCACTGAAGCAAAGGTGACATATTGTGGAGAATTTCAGGCAGTTGTTTCACAAGCAGCATTCAGACTGACTGAAATCTTACCATATTTGGGTTCTCATGCAGGGCAGGCAAGAGCATTGTAGAAGCCAGAATGTTACCATGAGGTAACATTCTAAATGTTCTGGAATGGATTTGAACCCAGACACTAGTCTATAGGCTATTCTCTGAAGACCATTTCTCGTGCCAGCTCTGGATATATTGCATTTTGTATATTCAATTAAGCTGTAATTAGGACAGAGTAAACAAGAGAATGATGCTAAAAGGCAGGGATGAGAGAGAAACTAGCTCCTTCATGCCATGTTAAATACAGTTGAAGACACATACTTTTCTTGGTAGGCTGTAGCCTAGGCAGCAAACTGTTGGTTGTATCGTATTTTCTACGATTCTGTGAATTCACTGAATTTAACAGGGAATGAAATGTGATTCTCTACTCTGTGAGCAGAGGTTCTCACGTCAGAAGAAAATGACTCGGATTCCAGTTTCTTATTCAATGAATATTTGATGTAAAATACTTAAAGCTTTATCAGAGCAGCAATTTGAATCCAGGTGAGCGATCTAACCAAGCAGAGTAATTGCTGTTCTCTGTAGACTGACAGTAAATTTATTAAACTGTCTTTTGATGTGATCAGAACTCCTCCCATAACACCTCTGTTCTCCCTTTAAGATGACAGGTGTGAGAACGTAATTCTTCCTCTAGGAAGGCTGCTGAACAGGGGAACCTGAAAACCCTGGCTTCAGTGCACTGCTGAAGAGTTAGTTCCCTGCACTTCAGAAGGTGGTTCTTAGAGAAATAGATCTTAGATTATACTGGATCCTGGAGCCTACCAGGTGGCTTTAGAGGAAATCTGGGCAATGATTCCAACTTAATGAGTCCTTTGGACCATTATGAGTTAGACTCTAATAGACGAGTAAATCTGACTGTCAGAATATTTTGGAATGAATAGGATGAAGCTAAGAAAGAAGGTATCTATCTCAGGTATCTCAGAAGTTCAGCCTATTGTTCTGTAGATAACAGAGTTTCCTGGAGAGTTTATCAGAACTGGGCTTAAATGCTTATGTTACACATTTCCAGAAGTTAATTCACCATTAACCAGTGAAAAAAGGTAATCAAAAGAGATGTTAGAGAAGAACAAAAAATAACCACAGCCTCAGGCACAGAAAAACTGCATGGCTCTGAGGAATAACTCTGACAATAACTGACAATAAACTAAATAAGAAGTTTTGTAGTGTGACAAAACAAAACTGGGATATTTTGAGACATTTTTTTGTCCCATTTGTCTCATTTTGAGACATTTTTTAGTCTCATTTTTTTGCCCTCTAGAACTATTTTCTCTATCTAAACCAGTAAAAGCAGGGTACAGCCTTAAATATTGGCTAAGTACTTAGGTCTAGTAAAGTTAATATTATAGACCAAATGTTTCAATAAAATGTTCTTGTGTTTCAAGAAAACAAAACAAAAAAAAAAAAAATCAAAGTAACATTTTACTTTGGGAATAATATATTGAGATATTCCCTACTTCTGCAGAAATAAATAGACAGACGTATGGTGTTTTATTGGGAATAACACGGTGGTGACAACACCAAGCTGAATGGTGTGGTCAATATACCAGAGGGACAGGGTATCATTCAGACAAGCTGGAAGAATGGGGCCAAGTGAACCTCATGAGATTAAACAAGACCAAGTGCAGGGTCCTGCACCCGGGTCAGAACAATCTGCATTATCAATACAGGCTGGGGGATGAGGTGTTAGAAAGCAGCCCTGTGGAAAAGGACTCGGGGGTTCTGGTGGATGAGAAGCTGGACGTGAACCAACAATGTGCACTTGCAGCCCAAAAGGACAATCACATCCTGGGCTGCATCAAGAGCAATCAACAGAGGTGATTCTGCCCCTCTGCTCCGGTGAGACCTCACCTGAAGCACTGCACTCAGCTCTGGAGGCCTCAACACGGGAAGGATATGGATCTGATAGAGTGGATGTAGAGGGCCACGAAAATGCTCAGGGGGCTGGAGCACCCCTCCTGTGAGGACAGGCTGAGAAGGCTGGGGCTGTTCAGCCTGGAGAAGAGAAGGCTCTGGGGAGACCTTACAGTGGCTTTCCAGTACCTGCAGTGGGCTACAGGATAGCTGGGAAGGGACTGTTTGCAAGGACATGTAGTGATAGGATGAGGGGCAGTAGTTTTAAACTAGAGCAGGGCAGATTTAGATTGGACGTTAGGAAGAATGTCCTGTTCTTTCCTGTGAGGGTAGTGCAACACTGGAACAGGTTGCCCAGGGAGGTGGTGTGGACACCATCCCTGGAGACATTCAAAGTGACACTCGAGGTGGCCCTGAGCAACACGGTCTAGCTGAGGATGTCCCTGCTCACTGCAGGGGGGTTGAACTACATGCTCTTTAGAGGTTCCTTCCAAATCAAGGCATTCTATGATTCTGTGACTACTTATAGCTCATTTTGTAAGCCTATGAAATGCTGAGGAACAATCTATATACAAACACGTAATACATGAAGTATGCAAACACAATCTAAAATGAAGACCTTTCAAGATAACTTAAGCATCACCACTTCCCTTCTGATTGATGATAAAGGCAGCAACCCACATAATAACAGAGCATGTAAAACTGCCAGATGTTTTACATTGTGTGTTTTATGGCGAACCATTTAGATAGAGAAACTCCCTTTTTAAAGATACTTTGGTCACTGTTGCTGACCTCACAGACTAATTGTGCATTTGGCTGAGTAAGATGGTGTCTATTTCTATGGACCTTTCCTGACAACTAACAATAATCTTTAAACTCACCAACTCCTGGTGAAATAAAATAAGATCTCGTTGCATTCTTGTTGGGATAATAGCTGCTAATGATCTGCATGTGTAAATGGATACCTGTTCACAGAAGGTACAAACGTATCGCATTAGTGTGCCATACTTGTTTAATGGAAGTTGTAGAGAAACTGTCCACTGCAATGACCATGCCAACAGTTCCTTAAGGGCTTCTGACTGGTCTCCAAAAATTACTTAACTAATGTTGAAGAATAAAGACTTCAAAGTGAGACATTTTTTACTCAATGCCAAATTCATATTTCAGTTTTTTCCTGGTTTTATTTCCTGTCACCTCCAGCTACTCATCACTCACCCTCAGATTCTGCCAATTCTGCAAAAAAAAGCATTTACAGATGCAACTTACATGAAACACAGTGACAAAAAATGGTTTCACCATAAAACACAACAGAAAGAGATTCACTTATATCTTAAAAAAATATTTGTTGTCAATAAAAAATTGGTGGGTTTGGCTGTAGGAGAGCCTCTATATGAATATCAAATCACAGAGTGACTACTGGAGTGTAAGGAAATTTATGTGGTTGCTTTTCTTCCAAACAGTCTTGAATTCTCATATGGTTCCCTGCTTGAAACACAGATGTTTTCTTAACCCACCAGATCTAGTTTTCAGGGATGAGTAGTATTTTTTCTGGTGAAAGAGCTTGTGTCCAAAACCTACAGTGAATACCCAGAACCAGAGAGGGAACCAGGACTGAGGAGAACTCTAGACATCTGTAATCGAGCCCCTGCTGGCAGGACTGACTTCAAAGCCAGATCAAGCTGCTCAGGAATTTATCCAAGCATGTTTTGAAAATCTCCAAGGATACAGATTCCCCATCCTCTATGGACAACTTGTGCCAATGCTCAGGCACTTTTGTGGAGGTGAATCTTTTCCTTCTGTCCAGTGGGAGTTTTCCTTGTTCCAGCCCCCGAGTATTGTCTTCTCCATGCACCGCCAAATATGGAGTCTGACTCCCTTTTCTCTCCAGCACCCCACTGGGCAGAAGAACACAGCAACTGGAATCCCCGAGCCTGCTCTTCAAGCTAAACAAATACCCAGCTTCTCACTGTACATCATGTGTTCCAGCCTCTCAACCATCCCAGCGGCCCCCTGCGAGACTCACTACAGTAGTTCTGTTGTGCTGCAGAGTCTACAGCAGCCGTTACCTTTTGATCTATTTCTGCTTCTTCCACTACCCAGCTGCGCAATTCTGAGAAGACCAGACCACAATAATTTTTCTTCTTCTCTTCCCACTTTGTTTACTATGTCCCTTTGGAGTAGAAATGCTTAGAAGTGGGAATTGCTTCTACCACTTGTACGTACAGTTACAAATATATTAGGATTCTGCTCTCTGTTGGCTTCTGGGCATTGCTACAGCACAAAGAGCACTAATACTTATCCACAGCAAGCACACAGGGAATAAATAATGGAATAGGACAAAAAGAGAAGCCCTTAGTCTTAAAAAGAAATAAATACATTTTTTAAAAAAGGAAAATCTAAAGTATGAAATGAGGAATGATGATCTTTTACTGTGCTCAGACTGTTTCTTTCACAGAGCAAAAGTACAAGTTAGTAGAAGCTGGAATAACCACCATATTTACTCCCTCATTTTCACTTCACTGCCATCCTTGTATGTTCCACAGTAATTGGGTAGAGGTATAAACCTGGGAAATTACATTGCCCCTTTCCTTCACACCAGAGTGGTCTCTGGGGCACAGACGTCAGCAGCGCCTTTGTCTGTGTTTATGCCAATAGATCTTCACTGAAATGTTGGAGTTGTGTGTCATAAATACAACGGGTGAAGATGGAATCAGGCTGTAGATGTGATTCCTGGGATGCTAGACTTCTTACATACCTTTAGTGCCACTGGGTGTCTCATAGGCATCTCCAGGCAGGTTTCATTGTGAAAAAAAACAGTTGCTACTTTTTAATTGCCTCACTAAATGCACAATAAGCCCAATGATTCTCAAGTCCAGGAAGGACATCCCTGTAGTTATTAGTGTTCTTGTTACACAAGTGATATTGATAATCTAATTCATGGAAACAGGTGGCCAGCTGAAGAATATAATGTGCCATTAAGTGAACATTAATGTTCTTCACAATATTCTTCAAAGGTAAACAAATTTTATCACTTAGTAAAATCTGACCTACCTTACTAGTCACTTAAAATTTTATACAAGCACATTTTTCCCCCTGTCTGAGTAGACAAGGCAGAAATTATGTACATGAATTCAAAGAACAGTGGATCAGAAAATTGTTAGGTGTTATAGATCTCTTTTTTCCCATAAATAATTTTTTCATTTGTTCCCCAGTCTTAAAGGAAGTTTTCCCATTTCTGGGTTCTAAATGAAGTTTTAGAAGCATATTCCATTGTTTATTTCCCAGTTTTGGAGGATAAAAAAATATTGTCAAAGAGTCATCTGTGACTGTGTACACGAATAGGTCATCAAAATTACTGCTGGTAGAAGTGTTGTTCACTCTCCTTTTTCCCCGTATTTCAAAGATAAAGGGCTCAGACAGTCTCCATGACTAAGGTTATAAAGTAATTAAACACTCGTCCTCTAGGCTGCAGTTCAAAGTATTAAGCTCAAGCTCCTGCCTCCTTTCATAGAGCTGACATATATTTTAAACAGTAGATTAAAAGACATGGAAAAATAACAGGATTGTCCTGGAACATAATTGCAGATCAAATTACTAAAACCAAACAAATACAAACTCATACAGAAAACCTCCTGCAATTCAATTTATTGGTTGTTGAGACTCTCTTAGATGAATTCAGAAAATGTCATTGAACTTTTGTCTTTCTAAATGACATGGTTCCATGTAACAGGGCAAAACCGATTTATGGGGTTCCTGGGTCACCTGTCTTCCCCACTGCATTTATTGACGCAGAAAATACAGGATGCTTGCCTTTCCTGGTTTGAAAACCCTATTTACAGAATCTTCCTTATTGCCTGGATAAAATTGCAGCTTTTCACTCAAGAAACAAAAGAAATTCATACAGAATTTTTGTGGGGATTATCTAGATTGGTCTAAACAAATTCCATTAACATACAGCACTTTTTCTTAACAATTTTAATGGTTTTTTAGTTTGCATATTACAGAGTTGACTCTGTCATGAAAATGAACAGTTCCATGGAAACATAAGATCAGTGTTCAGCGATGGCCAAAATCCATGGTGAATGCTATTAAATTATTAGGAAAAGAACTGAGAATAGAAGATACTGTTATGCCACTACCATGCAGTTAGTTATAAAGCTGTTTCTTGACAATTTCTTCCTCTTCTTCACTGCAGAAAGGCTGTCAGCAGGATTGGAAAACACAGGAACAAGGCGACACAGTGATGATAAAAGGTATGGAAAGCCTCTGTATGTGAACAACTAGACAAGGACTCCTCAACTGAGGATGGGGGTGACTTGGGTCATGGAAAAAGTACATAAAAAGCTTATGAAATCAAAATAACTTGGGAGAGAGAGAGAGAATTCATGTCACTACTTCTACATAAAAAGACCAACAAACTAGGAGCCATGCAGTAAGTGTCGTGGGTAGCAGAACTTCCACAGGAGAAGGTTTACACAGTGCTAAACTGTAAAACTTCTTGCCAGCTGTTGGTGGGAGCTGTTTGCATGGCTTTGAAGGGAGACAAGATGGTGTAAAAGAGAGGAATCCATGGAGCAGTAAAATATGGAGAGTCACTTCTGCACTGGGAAGTCCCCAAACTGTAAATCCTTGATGTTGGAAGAGTATTTGGGGCACTAATCACTACATACTTTCTTTATTCCTATATTCTTTCTCTAAATATCTGAGCTGGTGATAGGGAAGGCAGAGGCCATCCATGCCTGTGTGGCAGTGGCCAAATAACTGCATTTCCTGCATGAACATCAGTGACCTTCAATTTTCCCTTCTGTCTGTGGAAAATGGATTTTTCTCTGCCTCCTTCCAGCCATTGCAAACACAAACCTTTAGCTCTGGCCAAGCTCGCCAGATTTTGACTTTCCCTGGATTCTGTTCAATACACTGGTTTGTACCAGCCTCCCAGACTCTCTCTGCATACTGCATTTAATGCAGACCAAATTCATCCTATTACTCTTGTTTAGAAGCCAAGTCAGAGCTGCTTTTCACCTGTCCCAACTCTACTCCCACTCACTTGCTCATACCCTGCCAGTGGGATGGGAGAGAAAATTATAAGGGCAAAAGCAAGAAAATCTTGTAGATTTAGATAAAGACAGTTTAGTAAGTAAAGGGAAAAGGAGAAAACGAGTGCCACAAAGGTACTCACTACCTCTCACTAGCTCATCAGTGCCCAGACACTCACTGATCAATAGCTACTTTGGAAGAACTCTCCCCTTGCCCTTATTTTCTTGCTGAGCACAATGTTGTGTGGTAAGGAGTATCCCTTTCGTCAGCTAGGGTCAGATGTCCTGGCCCCTCCCAAACTCCTGCGTAACCCTAGCACCACAGCCTGCTCAGTGTGAGAAACACAAAATCTTGACACTATGCCAGCACTGCTCAGCAACTGCTAAAACATCAGTGTGTTCTCAACTCTGATTTGGACACAGATGCAAACCACGGCACCATAAGGGCTGCTTTGAAGGAAATTAACTCCATTCCTGACAGACCCAGTACAACGTAAACAGAGCAGAGCCCCACTAAATTCTTGGTATCCAACAGTATTAAATGCTATTAATTATCAAGCAGCAGGTAAGTACTTAGCGTGATTTGAGCTTGACCCTTCAAACACATGGGACAATCTCCACCAGTTCTGAAGAGGCCAACACGTGGGCAGCTAGTGTAATAGAACAGTATTCCAGGATGACAGAAACATACTCAGTTATGCTGAAAGAGACAAAAGTGTTTATGAAATACAACTAAAAGTACACAGACGTTTTCAGAAGCTCTATGTAAAATGTTTGCCTTAATACATAAAAGAAAGTGAAACAATTAGTATCATACACAACTCAGTTTCACAGAGCAACCCTTAAAGCAGAAAGAAGCTATGGATTTTGTGTAAATCAGCCCTCAGTACATGAGCAGTAACTCTGCTCAATGGAGAATTACTTGTAGTGCAGCAAGATAACATTCAGAAATGAAAACTACCTCATAGAGAATTAATAACTTGATATCAAATAGCAAGAAGAAACATGATAAGAGCAAAGCAATTATTTGTTCTGTGAAGAACCATGCAAGTCTAGCTCTATCTATTTTTTTGTGTGATTTTTCTTCTAGTCCTTCTTTGATGACAATGGCAGAGGTGCAGTGCCTGTAACCCTCCTGTAGCTGAAGCCCCTACATTCACAAACAGTAGAATTCTAGGAGAGGTTTGATTTAAAATTTTTCTCCTGTTCAACAAAACACTTCAAAATCCTGCATGTAAAGTGATGTGACAGAAAAAACACCACTAAAAGCAAACCCATTAGCAGCAGCAGTCAGTTATTACTTGATAAACACTGAGCAGTGCTGTGCAGCTCCCCAGGGGCCATTGCTGTAGGTGAGGAAAGGCAGTCGCCATCTCCCTGAGCAGAGCAGCTGGTTACTCAGCAGTACCTGGCTAGAACCCCAACACAAGAAAATGTACATTCCCTCTTACGTGCGTGTGCGCTTTTGGTGAAGTTTTGAAGCTTCAAATAAGCCAAAAGCCCAGACAACTAAATTGCTACCTCAAAACGCAATCTTTTTTTATCTCTTTGTTAAGTGAGCATAGGAGTGTATTTTGACTAGAGCTTCCCAGACTTGCCGACAAATCCAGCTCTGGAAAAGGCAGATACGAAGTACTGTTAATGCAGGGGGACTGTGATCATGTGCAAGGCTGGAAGTGCAGCCTAGGCTGGCTGTCACTGCAGAAATTACCCGTTACTTCCGCAGCTCTTATCACCGATTACAAGGTTTGGCTCGCAAAGCAAAGCAAAGCAAGGCGCTCATCCAGCGCTTGCCGTCGGCAGGCAGGCGCCCAGCCACCTCCAGGGAGCAGGGCTCCATCCCGTGCATCAGCTCCTCGGGAAGGCAGACGCCTAGGGTAACGGAGCCTTGGGGGCACTGCTGGCCCGGGTGGCCCATCTTGAAGCCCGACGCGCGGGTGGCAGCGCGTTCCCGCCAGCGCGTTCCCGCCAGCGCGCTCCGTCTGGGGAACTGCATGCGAGCTGGCGAGGGCAGAGCCCCGGGACGCCGGGGTCTTCTCCCGAGCGGCCGCCGCGTCAGCCTGGCAGAGCCCTCGGCGCCCTCGCCTGCCAAGCGCCCACCCTTGCCCTGCTGGTCCCCGGGTGCGGCCCGGGCGGGCTGCGGGCCCCGCGCTCCCGAGGAGCTGCTCTCAGGCCGGGGGTGTCCGGGCGAGTGCCCGTCGGGGCGGTCCCGCCCCGTTCGGCTCTGCCGCCGGTGCCGCTGCTCCGCCCGGGCCTCCTCAGCAGCCGCCCCCGGGCTGCCGGCCCCGGCACGGCCCGGCCTCGAAAAGCCCCCGGCGGAGCTCCCCGGGGCCCGTGCCGCCATCGCCCTCCCCAGCGCAGACTGGCCTGCCCCGGAGCGGGGCTGCTCGGTGAGTGACCGCTGGCACGTTGTCCCTCGGGTCCCTCCCAGTTTCTTGTGCACTCGCGGGTGGGGTGAGGAGCAGGAAAGGCCTCGGCTCTGTTGAAGCAGTAGCTAAAACATCCCTGTCTTATCAACACCATTTCCAGCACAACTCCAGAACATGGCCCCATGCTGGCTACTGTGAGGAAAATTAACCACACTCCAGGCAAAACCAGCACAACTTCATACCCAGCTTACATTGTTAAACATATGCAAAAGATCGTTTAACTGGCGTTAATGAGTGGACTCTTAACGGAGACAAGGTGCAACAGGTGCTTCAGGAAAACAGAAGTTGGAGGTGACAGGTTTTTTAGGTTGGTTTTTAAGGGTTGCTGTAAGCTTGGCCAGAGATTGGTGAGCGTTGTGCCCCTCCGCTGTGCCACCTCTGCCACTGAAGAACAGAAGAGTGAGCTTTGGCATGGCCTGCCTGTTCTAAGCTCCATGTTAGCAGGTCAGCTTAGCATAAGACTCACTGGTGTCACTGTGCTGGCCGTCAGCTTCCCACTCCCTCTCTTGGGATGATTTAACACTGAGTAGAAGTTTTTTGAAAATAAAAGTCTTATGCTAATGTACACACACCCCCACCCCCTGAAGCACTGAGCTGAACTCTAGGAAACCGATGTGATTCTGCTGTGAGTGAAATTAAGATGAATCCGTTTTTAGAAAGCGGGATTCACAATGGGGTTCTTTTCAGAATTTGAGGAAAAATTCTTGTTTGCAGATAATTTTCAACTGCTGTTCAATTTCAGTGCAGTTTATTTCATCAGAGCTGAAAACAATCTCAAATCTAAAAGCTTCTCCCCACCAGAATTTCTCTAAAAGCCTAGATGGATAGCCTAAATAAGAAACGAACACTTGGGAGGATCCGATTGCTGCGTTCTACTCAAAGGGGTGCTGTAGACGCAGAGCTTCTCAGAGGCGCGTGAAGAAAGGCGTGGAGACAGTACTCAGACCAAAAAAGGGAAATTCCAAGTCAACAGAAGGTAAAAATTCACCTCCACAAAAGCACATGAGCACTGGCCCCGGTTGCCTGGAGAGGATCTCTGTGGAGGTTTTTAGAACATGCCTGGATAAATTCCTGAGCAGCTTGATCTGACTTTGAGGGCAGTCCTGCCTGGAGGAAAGTGCTAGACTACAGGTGACTCTGTGTATTTAATTGTAAGATTTTGACCAGAAGCAAATTCATACTGATCCCCTAAATACTAGGTCTGGTAGGGAAGGAAAATAGCTGTGTTTCAAGCAGAACCAGGGGAAACAAGATGCTCTGGAGGAAACCAGCTGTACACATTTGTTTACCCTCCACTGTCTTTTATTATCATGGTATTTCAATTCATTACAAACATGAATTCTTTTACCTCCTGCTAGCCATATATAACATTATCTCAACTTTGCAGACAGTGAATTAAACACACAGAGCAAAGCTCCGATTATCCTGCCCAAAGGTCAACTGCAAAAGCTGTGGCCAATTCAAGAGCAGAATCAAGTCTTCTAAATACTATTATAGAGCCTTAATTTTAAGCATTCATCATTTCAAGAGGATTTACTTGCCCTATTACTACAAGACAGTAAAGCACTAACTGAGGTACCAAAGCATCCAAAGAACTGTTTGCTTCCTACTTTATGCCTTGTAGCATACAAATGTGGTATTTATACTGGTAATGTGATTTAGAGTGTGAAAGCTAAAACACTTTAACAAGCTCTGACCCGGATCCAAACAGTCATGCTGATTATACACCAGTACAGGCAATGAGTAAGAATCAGATGTAACATTTACAATATTCAAATATTTACGCTGTTGGCAAGGCACCTCTGTACGACGCTCAATACTGAGCAGTGGCCCAATCAGCAGTTGTGAATATTTTATTAACATACACATTTTCAAGCAAATCTGGAAGCCTAAATCAACCCCCTGCTATCTGATATATCACTCAGAACAGATATGGCAGGTGTCCTGTCAGAATTTTTCACCATAATATCATCAATGAAATGACAACAAATGAGATCTTAAGTTGGTCAAATAAATAAATAATTATTTTTTTAAAAGGGGGTGGGGGAAAAAAAAAAAAGAAAATTCAGAGGGTTAGGGATAATTTTTCATGCAAAATGACAAATTAGTAAACTTGTGGAAATTCAAGCTACACTCAAGCTATTTATGTTTCTATTTTGACTAGAGAAAGAAGTGTAATCAATAAAAACCAAGGAAAAACACAGATGGTTAAGTAGCTTTTCAGAGATTTCATTAAAATAAAATGTAGCTTCTTATTTCCTTTTGAACAAAGCTTTTTAATCATATTTGTCCCTTAAGTGACACATCAACCAAAACCTATTTTCCTGCAGAAATGCATCCCATCCCCTGTCATCCACCAGACAACACGCTGAGCACCATGCCTGCCGTTATCTCCACTTCCTCCACCTGCCATGCCACCGCCCATTGCCCTGTCCCTACTCTTAGTCCTCTCCATCACCCCCTTGGCCAGTAGAAAAGTCAGAACCAACATATGTGGCTGTTGGTCCTTCCCACATCTGTCAGACCCAACTGCACATAGAGATGCCTGGTGCCTGCTGGGGCCTCTGCCACGGAGGGACGGGCTCTGGCTCTGCTGCCAGTTCCTCTCTTCTCACCCATCCTCAAGGCCATGATGCCTGCAGCAGCTGTGTATCTTTGGTATCTCTACCATCCTGTCAAGTCAAATTTAAAAAGGGATCAAAAGCTTTCAGGGTTGAATGAGAAACAGAAAACTCACTGAAATAAATAAAAATTAGGATTAAAACACATGATATTATTACTTGTATTTAACTATTAATAATGCAGTGACAGAGAGGGAGTCTAGGATTTTAGCCAGCTACTCTGTACATTTTAATTAAAAGCTGCACGCAGAAACCCAGGCAAGGCAGAAAATATGTTCCCAGAGCACAGTCACTGGGAACCTATTTTAATACGAACTGAGAGGCAGTACTGCTGAATCTAGAATAATTGTGGGGCAGACTGATTTTACAGAATTTGAAAAGCAGATGAATGGAAAATGTGACTAAACCTTTTCTGGTTTACCTGGTAGAAAAGAGACAAATGTATATACTGTTGATTACAGTGCTAAACTTACTGAGGGCAGCACAGATGTGTGAGTCATAGTTGTCTTCTTACTGCAAGCTTACGCTTTAAAGCCAGGCTCCTAATCCCTGTGCAGCTGTGTTTCCTCATATGTACGAGGGTTTTAATGATTTCTAGCTTACAGATTGCTGTATCTGCAAAAGTATACTTCATTCAGGAAAATGCTGCCTGCAGATGAGCGGCCACACTCTACCTTCATCTGGTCCTTTTTAATCTGCTTCCAGTCAGTGCTTTTATTTTCTTCCATATTTATTCACAGTAGATGAAAAGTCACTAAAAATAAATAGGATTTTCAGAGAAAAACAGTAGCACAAGAATCTGGAAAGCTGTTGTGGTTTTTTTAATCTGACTGCATACCTGACTGACATACCATAATGGAAATATACGTGAGCAAGAATAACAAAGAGGGTCCAAAAACTAAAAGAGTGCCTTCAAAGCTCACATGAGAGAAGGAAAAAGGATTTTATTTTTGATCAGCCTCTTCGGTGTGGTCTTTGTTTTCATCAATTTGGAGATTAAAAAATATGACTTGGGACCCACAGCTATAGGCTGCCTTATACTCTGTGTTCTAGTATGTAAAACTAGTCAGGTAATTAATGTTTTAATTTCACTTGGAGTGTGCATTTACGAATGTGGGGCATTTTGACTCCCTTTACTTCTCAGTTTTTCTTATTTTGTCAAATGCTTCTGCCTAAAATCCCAAACAGCAACAAGCCTGAGCATAAAGCCCAGCCTTTGGTGTAAGCTATTGCTGCGTACGTAGTTTAGAGCAGAATAGAAAAGGACTAGCCTATTTCAATTGGAAAGGACATAGACCACTCGCCTAGTCCAGCTGCCTGACCACTTCAGCGCTGGCTAGAAGTTAAAGCATGTTGGCAAGGGCATTGTACAAAGGCCTCTTAAACACTGACAGGCTTGGGCATTGAGCGTCTCTCTAGGAAGCCTGTTCCAGTGTTTGACCACCCTCTTCGGAAAGAAATGCTTCCTAATGTCCAGTCTGAACATCCCCTGGTGCAGCTTTGAGCCATTCCCATGCATTCTATCGCTGGATCCCGGGGAGAAGAGCTCAGAAGCTCCCTCTCTACTTCCCGTTGTCAGGAAGCTGTAGACAGCCATGCCATCAACAGAAAGAGCAGCATTGACTGCTCTGACTCTGAGGACTCTGATACCACTTTTCCAAGCGTACAAATAAGTGGTCTGAAATTTCAGCATCATTAAAGATGAAGGCTTACAAGTACACCATTATTTTGTGTTTTGCCATCCTTTAGATGGCATCTCCCTCAGACTGATGACATCTTTCTGACACTTTCTAGCCCCTTTGTGACAACTTTTTACTTTTGTGTCTACTTCTCTATAGAATCAGAGATGTAAGAAGGAACTGCTATTCCTATTTTACATACTGAGAGCTATTACTAAGCATCTCAAAGAGCTCTTTGTTAACCCAGAAGTACTACACAGAACTGTGGTGATGTTAAAACACCTGGGAACCATTTGGGACATAGAACAAAATTTTATTCTCATTTGTACAGCCCAATTTGTATATGTCCATTGAATGCAGATTTTACCACTGGAAAAATGAGGGCATCTCAAAAGTAACCGTGTACAATGAGCCATGTGGCAAAGCAAATTAGAGAGTATAAACCTAACTAGGGCATCTGTGTCCCTGGCATAAAAAACTCGTTCTTATTTCTGTTTTATTTCTGAACCACAACCACACTCTTTTCCTCCTGCTAAAGGATTAAGAATCCAAGTATTGGATTCTTAATTACCTGGTGCAAGCACGCTTCTCATTTTGGTGTAAAAAGGAGAAAAACATAGAACTAAAACCTAGACCAGAAGAGGTAAACACCCACTAGGGGGTAGGATCCTGATATATGGTATGTTTGGGGTCTTTGTTTCCTATATAGCTGTGCTCCAAGATACCATTTTCTGGTAAGAAGTAACAGTTTATTGGAAAAGTTCAATAATCTGTCCTTCTACAAGAATTATTCCTCAAACTTGCTCATAAACATCCTTGTCCAAATTTAGCTCTGGACATATGTAATGATTTTATTTCAAAGCATGTTAATGGCTGTCTCAGCCCTAGGCCAGACACAGTCCACGCTACAGCAGTAGCCATTGTAACACTGTAATACCACTGACCACTGACATCAGTGTCACACTGAATGCTCTTAAGTAAAGAATGACACCAATATACCAAATCAATACTTGCACCTTATTCTTTATTGCTATGTTTAGATATTGAAAAAGTGTATTTCCTCTTGTTAGAATCTATATCTTTGATTTTTCTGTACTTTAGCAGTATGATTTAAGGTTCCAAGCTATAGAACGAGTAAAAATCATATAACCAACAGGATGAACAAAATTCTAGCACAGTGTAAGCTACTGTTGCACATCCTTTCTCTACAATTGCACTTAATTCCTAGGAAAGGAATTCCTTAATTCCAGGAGAGGGGGTGTGAGGTGGACTCCACTCCCTCCCTCCCACTGATCTTTTCACACCCTAGAATTTCTGGTGGTTCATTAAAGGGGAGCAGGAATTATTATATGAGTAAGAGGGAAAGAAGAAAATGTGAGAGAAAGATAAAGAAATGGATGTGGACTGGAGAAAGAGAATGAGAAAAGTAATGGGAGGGGGGGCAGCCACACCAAAAGCCCCAAAAATAAGCTAGGGAGAAGATCTGGCCAGAGTGAAGAGAACAGTGGAGGCCAGGATAGAAGAGAAGCATACAAGGCAACAAGGAGCTGATGCGACAAGGATGTTGCTCTAAGTGCAAAAAGCCTCCAAGCAACCGAAAAAGTAATAGACAGTGGAGAGAAGCACAGGAACAGGATGATTAATGTGAAGCCTGAAGTATAAGCAGATGAAGAATACATACATTATGTCCTTGTGGTCTTCTGGAAGGAGCAATTCCTCTTCCAGCAATTGCCCCAAACAGTCCGTGTCTGTCCTGTCAGTGCCTACTCGCAGTTGGTGTGAACTGAGCCACCTCCATGTTGCAGAACACTTGGAATCAGGTCCTAGCTTGGGATCCATTGCACAAGCCTTTGCACCTGCTCATTCACAGGCTTAGCCACAAAGCTACATGCTGAGCATTTGTATGTTCTAGACAGTTCTGCATAGAGCACATTCCTTTGGTTTTAGACGGTCTGCTCAAGAGTTATGTCCAAAAAATATCCATGGGAAGCTTTCCTGATACTTACCTGTTCATGCAGGGAGATTTCCGTGGTTATGTAGTACTCCTAGTTCAATGCAGGATAATACAAAACGTGCAGCTTTGCTGGCCTCCACTTTGCCTGTCTTTCAGCTTGAGACATTTTAAGGTGTTCTGAGATTCAGTGTGTCTTCACAGCTCACCCAAAATAATGAAACACACATTTTTGTAACAGTTATTCAGGGTTCTTAGAGCTGTCTACTGAGGATGTATGTTGAATGTGCATCTGTTGTGTGCACAGGGTCATAATAGGATATACAATATGATGATAAAAAGATGATAATAAGTACACTTGGTATCTCTGCTTGTTAACTCTTAATTTCAATCTAATAATTCTTTGTGTCATGACTATTGAGGCTGTATATTCCTTGGGATAGGAAGAGTGTGATAAACTCACCTAGAAGTTACCCCATCAAACCATACAGTGACTCTTGCTCCCATTACTTTCACTCACTCCCACTTCCACTTAGGAGCAGACAGGAAATCCTTGTGCAGTGCTCACAGAACAAAAAGAGTTTCATAGGCATTATGAAGACTATGCACTTGGCATCTATCCCAGTATGGTAGGTGAAGTTTTCTGGGAAGTCTTCGGAAAGCTGAAATTGAAAGATGCTTTCTGAAGATAGGATTGTGCTAATAATACCCTACAATATAAATACTAAACAAAGGGATAAAGAGGTAAGGAAACTCTATGTATGCGTTCTCCAATCAGGAAGGAAACTCAGGAAAAAAGAGGAAACAATGAAGATAGCTTTCTTAGGTGACAAATAAACATGCACATACAATTGCATGAAAGGAAATCTTCGGTTCACAGTAGACTGTGAAGTCAAAAGCATGACATTTTCTTCTGGCATCATGACTTCTTCCAGTCTTTCTCTGAATGAACATCCACTGCCTTCATCATAAACAGTGAAAACCAGTTACTATAGGAAAAGTGGCAATTTTCCCTGCAATTATCTATTTGCAGCTCTGAGTTAAGAGACCGTTTTCCTGAACCCGTATCTTTTTCTGGTTAAGTGACTTGGTTGCTGGAAGGTTTCTGAAAAATGTGGTGTTGATTTTAGTAATTTGACATTTACAGAGAAGTAATTATTTTGTTCCCCAAATGATTTCCTGCTATTTGACATTTTAGGATGTGAAATTCCTTTTGCACACAATCTTTTGCATAATGAATATACTCAAAAGGATTATCTGGAAGTGTGAACCTGCTCTCCCTCACTATGACTGTACAACTGAGGTCATAATTATCATTCAGCTGGTAGTTACTCTGTGGCCAACTGCACAACTCCTTACAGGATGACTCCCAGTTTCAAAACCAGACCTTTTGTTGTTTCTTTTCCTCTACCCGGTCTAAGCCTCTAATTTGTTTCCAGTGTTGGTTTTGCTAAATAAGTTGTTTCAATGGCTTCAGTCATAAAAATTGAAGACAAAAGCAGAATGTTGTTGCTACAGATCAGTCATGGATTCCAAGGTTAGCACCTGTTGTAGGCACTGTATGCCTGTTTGGGAGGAAGAATCATCATTTGACTCTACCTTGGCACTTGGATCCTGAATTTCAGTAATGACAGTGAGTGCTGTGCTTGATGCCCAGGCCATTGTGGAGAAAGGGGCAGAACACAGGAAAAGATAGTATGGCTAAAGGTGTTATCATTCGCCCAGAGTGTTGAAATATCTTTGTACATAGCTATTACATATTCTTTATAACAATGGGAAAAAGTCCATTCCAGAAAAAAAAGAAAAAGACAAACAAAACCAAAACCCAAGCAATCCTCATTCTTTGTGCAAGTGGCATGTTTCACTTACTAAAGTTGGAAGTTCTAGTCAGGTTTGTGTGGTATGTGTTATATTTAGGCTCCTGGAAAACTCTAGGTACATTTTGAAGTGCAGGCTAATCAGCATTGTGTGTAGTCACACCTTAATCTGTGACAAGTATTGTAGGAAACATTGGCTAGAACTTGATGTGGAGCCTTTGTTACAGGAAGTTTATCTAGCCATAGCAAAGTGTAAACGTGCAGAGCAGTATCTTAACACAAAGAAGCGTGATCCAGGGCCAGCGGAAAGGATAAGGCAGTGGATAGTTTTGAAAAGCTTCTAGTACCTTCAGCCCAGATGGCTGGGGTGCACTGGTAGGCTCAGATCTAAACCAGCAAACAAGAGTGAAAAAAATCACAGTTCATAATACTGAAGCATGCAACAGCCTGTAAGTAATAATTATGCATTGATTAGGTTTTGTTTCTGTTTAAAAATAATCAAGGAAAGGATTTTGATGATTCAGAATAGGGGAAATTATGGAATAAGAGAAATCTGTACAGAAGATAAGCAATTCTTCTAAACCGAAGACACCCAAGTAGTTTGAATTTTCAGTTTAAACAGAAATTGGTAAAATGGAGTTTTATAAAGACAAGGAAGAGAATATACTACTCTTCTGTGGTTTATGATGCTTATCTAAAATATAGAGTTGGGCTTCTTTTTTATGAAAATTTGCAATTTTCTTTGAAACTTCAATCTGATTATTTCTAACAATTATTTCCAAAATTTAAAAAGGTTGCTTTCATGAAGGCCCTGGGCTTGCGCTGAAGCTGTGCACTCGTGTTCTGTGGGATTCATGAATGCCTGCAGAACAGAGCTGTTGGAAAAGGTCTGTCACCACACTAGTGGCATTTCGCTGCAATTGCACCCTTGGCTTGCTGGCAACCATCAGCCATCACTGCCAGATGGGAAGCTTAGAGCCCCAGGAAACGAGGTTTTACAGCAAGACATCATAGAATATAGGGAAGCACAAATCCCACTGAAAGCACAGAATGAATCAAATTACTAAAGATGGGAAGAAACAGTAAGCACAAGAGGTTATGAACAGAGACAGAACAGCTACGGCAGAGCTAGAGAAAAAGGTAAAAGGAAGTGAAAAACTAAGAAGAAATAATGTTAAGAGGGACAGCAGGTGTAAGATTTCCTCTCTGTTAGTCTCCAACAAAAAGCTGGGTTTACTTGGGTTAATATAACTAACAAATGCTCAGGCTAGAGTGGAAGAAGGAACAGGTTGGAAAGTACTTGGACAATTTCAACTAGGCAACTAGGCAGGAACAAATGCAATTCAGCTTCTGGCACTGGGAGGATGTGGTCCAAAAGTGTCAGTGCAGTTATCTCTGAGAGCTGTTGAATGCATGAGTGAGATTCTAGAAGACTAGATACAACTGTATACAGCTTTGGTGGGTTTTTTTAGTTTTTGTTTTGTTTTGTTTTTGTTTGTTTGTTTTTTGTGGGTTTTTGCTTGTTTTGTTTTGTTTTGAGTGTTTTTTTTCTCTCTCCCTTCTTTTTTCTTGTGGGGTATGGAGAGGGCAGGGCAGGTGATAGTGGTGGTGTGCATAGGTGAGCTTTCCTCAGACAATCTGAGTTTGGTTCCCAAAAAGCTGTTGGAACTGATAAACAGTTTTGTAAGCAGCTAGAAAGAAACGCAGTGAAAAATAGCAACATGGCTTTTTCAATAATGAATTATTGCAGGATAAGCCAGCTCTTCTATATGATTGTACATGTTACTATTGTCTTAAAAATCTTACATGATGCTGTCCAGATGAATTTAAGGAAAATTTCCAACATACAGGTGGAGAATTGAAGGATAGACACACCTTATTGGAAAGCGTTATTCATGGTTTCATATCAGATCAGAAGGGATGTACTGTGCAAGGTGTTACAGAACTTTTGCCTCAGGCAGGAACCTACTGAGTGAAGTCATGAAAGGTTTGACTGAATAAACATAATATTTGCAGACATACCATTCTAGAAGTTAGTTTCAGGTAGTTTGGAAGAAAGGATCATAATTGCAAATGACAGCGATGGGGCGAGGAAGTGGCCTGAACTCAGGTGCAAACCAAGAACTGTACACTCAGAGTACATAATATGAAGCACAAACAAACCTTCCCACCTATCAGGGAGCAGCAAAGGCCACCTCTGGCACCAGCCAGAATCCATGGAGTTACACATGGGGAAGGACGATGAGCCGGTTGAGAGCGTATGGGTTAAGATGAAAGGGAAGTCAGGGGAAGGTGATGTTACAGTCGGGGTCTGCTACAGGCCTCCTGACCAGCAGAGCCAGGAGGATGAGGCCCTCCAGAGGCAGAGGTTTCTATCTCCAGATAGAAATGGCTTTGTGTTCACAGGCCTTGGTCCTTGTAGGGGATTTTAACCACCCTGACATCTGCTGGAGACACAGCACAGCAAGGCACCAGCAGTCCAGGGTGTTCCTGAAATGTGTCAATGACAACTTCCTCCTCCAAATGGTAGAGGGGGCTGTGCTGGACCTTGTTCTGGCCAACAGGGAATGGCTGCTGACCATGAAGAGATAGAGTTTAAGATCCTCAGGGCAGCTGAGGGTGTGGATTTGGACCTTCCCCTCCAGAGACTTGGCCACTCTCTGCTTCTGCTGCTTGCTGTTTGTGCTGGGCTCTAATCTGTGTGAACGCACAGAGGAAATAACAGGCACCCCCATCTCGTTTGTGCTAGGAATTTTAGGACAGCCTGCAAAGCTTTAGGGTCTGTTTTGAATGTGACTGCCAAAGTAAAGATTCTGTAATCATATTGGTTCAAGCTAGGCAGCGTCGTAGTTATATAATGAATGTACAATGCAGCGTGGCAAAAAATAGAGTACAGTCATGTGGAGCTTCTCTTTGCCTGTTGATAGCTTAGAAGACTGACACTAATGAGGTCCCTTGATAAGCACAGGCAGAACTAAAAGCATCCTAACTTCAAACGGATTTTGTGCTTCAAATATTTAAGTGATGCAGTAGAGAGAAAGGGCTCACAGTTGTGGAATCCCATGAGTTGAGTCAAACTGCTTGAAGATTAAAAGACATATCTGACCTTGAATCACAGAGATATAAATGATTGAAAATCTGTTCAGAGGAGATTATTGTCCCAGTTCTTTACAATTTCTAAGGGAACTTCCCACAGGGGACTCTGTGGCTGGAGCTCAGTGAGGCCTGACACTGGTGGGGATCATGTGAATGATACGCATGACTGTGAGCATTAGGAAGGAGATGGTCCCACATGGACATGCCTGGCAACCACCAGTGAGGAAAGACATCAGTCATGCTTCACTAAGGCTTTTAGGGAAGTTGCAGGAACTGACCACTGTCTTGCACAGGTTAGAAGGAAATTACTGCTTCCCTGAAGAGAGTTGGAACTTATTCTGGATAGGTAGATAATATTTAATAATATGGGGGTCTTTTAAATTGTTTTTAACTGTTCTGTTGCTCTCCTGGTAATAAGATGCAGATCTAGGTAGCTCTGATGTTCTAGATTTAGTATAGCACATCAAATGGACTTCAAGGGTGTGTAAAAATGGACCCTAAAGTGTTTTATGATAGTTGTTTTCTTACAAAATGCAGAGCAGTTAGCTCCATTTTTTTCCTAATAGTCCTTCTCCCAGTATAGTAATTCTGAAGAAACTTTGCCCTTAGAAATTTTCCATCCTTGCGCAGGTAAAAATCTCAGAGTCCTGTAGATGTTTTCAAATAGACAAGAGAGGAACGGTTTGCACCCCTACTTCTGTGTCTTTTCTTGGGAGGCAAGACTGCGTATCGTTGACATGTCTCTAAAACACAGCAAACTTTTTATGAGAAAGGAGTGATTAAACCCTGCAGGGCTGGCATATTTAAATGCATGGAAAGCTGAAAATCTCTTATACTGTTAATGGCTGATGATGGTGCTATATGTTCTTGAAGGAAGAATATTTTCCTTGATTTGCAGTTAGTGCTCAAGTGCAACACATACATCTACGGTGTAGATTTGAGGATCTTCAGACATTTTATGTTTCCGTCTTTAAAAATCTGTATTTTTAGTTTGAAAAGGGAAAAAAAGGAATCCAAATTCTTTAAGTTTAGCAGAAATTAGAAGGATTTTCACTGCTCAGAAAGTGCTAAATGCCTTTTCCAGGAGCAGTTTCCTTGTAGTTTGGGAAATCTTAATATCAAGAGTTTGATTTCCAAGAATGTATGTGCTAAATAACACGAACCAGGAAAAACTGTATCTAAGTGATCAAAGAACTTGTGTGTAGTGATATGTTTAGCTCCCACATTGATAACACATTTGATTATGGAAAAGTATAATCACTGGAGGGAAAAAAAAAGGGCATAACAAGAATGAATTAGCAATGGTATGAAGAATTGTAAATTACCATTTATTGTATCCCTCAATCAGAATGAAATTCACTTCTCCTGACCTTTGTTCCATCTCTTCTTTTTGTATAAATTGAGGGTTAGGGTTCCAGCTACAGAAATAGATGTGAACATACTCACAGGAGTAACAATAAACTCATAGCCATTCAATGAATCGAGACAACTCCTGTTCAGCACAGTAAGAATTTTTACTATGTAGTCAGTGTTGGCATGTAGACACAAAATTCCTGGCCTTCCAAAGGACACAGGTTAGAACTCTAATGGGCTTAAGAGTGGTCTTCCTCTGTAGAGCTCACTCCTGCATCTGGTAGTGCTTACCTTGTGATGAAAAGAGAAGGGAAACAGAACTTCATGTAAGTAAAGGAACCTCTTTTCTCTTGACTCGGTATTTCTCTCTTACAAGAGTCATTGTGAATTCTTGCTGGAATGTTTCTGCTTCCACAGGAGGCAAACAGGGCTTTTGGATTTTCACACTGAGCTGTGAGCATATCACAATCTTCCTAAGATATTACATGACATGGCTACAGAATGCTCCTCCATGATCTAAAATACTTGTTTCATTAGCACATTCTTACTCCAGAAACCAGAATAGTTATCTGCAGCCACTGTCACTGTCATTAAAGACAACTGAAAATCTAGATATACCTATCCTAGAAAATCTGGGCTGCACAATGTTTTTAAAAGCCTGTTTTAATTGAAAACAAACAAACAAACAAAAACCCCAAAACAAACCAAAAACAAACCCCCATGCTGTTTACTAGCCCCTCATGCATTTTCAAACTGAGTATTTAGTTTCATAATGCATTTTTCTTACCACATTTATTAACATATTTTCTTTTGCAAAAAGCCTTGTGGGTTTATGTAAAAAAAAAAAAAAAAAAAAAAAAAAAAAAAAAAAAATTAGTCTTTACTTCTAAGTATGTGATGAAGCCAAAAACTGTCAAACTTTCCAGAAAAAAACCCCTCTCATTCTTTCTTAGTGTTAAATATTGTGTGTGTGCCACAAGGGAAATGCAATAGCTCAGTTTTCTGAATTGTGTTACTGTCTGGAGGGAGGATAGCAAAGACTTTCTTTATTAATGCAAGAATAGGATAAATGTACTAAAAAAGATAGAAAGATGCTATTTAACACAACTGTTTCTGTCTTTATAAGACAGAAAACATTCTTGTAGGCATTAAACCAGCCTTCTTTTTTTTTTTCAGTTTCCTAAGGGGAATCAGGCCTAGATAGTTGGAATTAAAAGAAAAGAGACATTGAAAAATAGATTCGTTACACCTGGGATGCTAGAAAAGAGCTCATTTATAAAACAATTGTCTGAGCAGAATTACAGCCTCCTCCTCTGCTGCTTGCATTCAGCACTCTAGGTTGTAAGTCCTCATTTCTAGAAGTTACAATCTAATGATAATAGTAATAACACTGGTACTAGCACTGGAAGCTTCAAATGATGATGTGTTCCCTTCGTGTTAAATATTACACAAACACAATAGAAATGGAAAGATCAAGGGACAAACAGATGCTATTATTTTTCCCATTTCACATCAGTGAGTCACAATACATTTAAGGAAATTTCCAGTGTTCTCCTGAATTAGGTTGTGCTTCTGGAGTGAGGGTTGGAGCACACTAAATGTGAGCTAATCTTGGCGCGCACATTGCATTTCCCCCTGCCTCCTGTTGCTTTGATCATTCACGTCGTGCACATCTTGTAGCGTGTGCAGGACACACGCCTAGACTTTCTTTAGTGACAACCATTGTGCAGGAAAGTGAAGAGCAGGTTGCAGTCTTCACAGCTGCACTGGAAACGGGAGAGTACCACAACAGGGGACCTGTCAAGGGTGGAGAACTGGACCAGGTAAGCGTAGCTGGGTTTGATCAGAGGTCCATCTGACACAGTATTTCAGCTCCAACAGTGATGAGTGGAAAGTGGTTATGGTGGAGTATAAAAGCAGAGCAGCTGCTATACTCATGAGAATATATGATACACTGAGAGATATGATGTTTCCTTAAACTGCCCTTTGAAAATCCTTTAGTCTTTCTATGCTCATTAATTTGCTTTATATTATAAAAGGCTTTTCTAACTATTGGACTGAACTTGCTGATTATCACTTGACGTTCAAGTCATCTTGCACTGACAAAAAACAATGTCTCCCTTTTCTTGTTTACTACCCTTATATTTTAATTTTCTGTCAACCTGTACCTTGTTAGGTTTAAGCCAGTTAAATCATTGTATTTTCTCATATAAACCGGAATGGAATGGAGATCCTGTTATGCTGCTAACTATATCTGACTCAAAATAGATGAATTTGAAGTGGGTGGCCAGAATTACAGGCAATATTCTAGATGAGCTCTTACATAATAGTATTCAAAGTAGAAAACTGGAAATAGTTTGCCTGGTGCATCCTAACATTAAATTTGCCTTTTCTGTAACTTCTTCAGACTGGTGGTTCACAGTTTGATTAACCACAGAAATTTCTTTCTCCCCTTGTCATGCAGTTGCTTTAAGCTGAGATTCTTAGTTCACCAATAAATGGAGGGAAACTGCTGTACTTTCACATATTGTTTCATTTCTGTTGCTTCATTGTCAAGCACTTCCAGTTTGTTTTGTTCCATTTCTTCTTTGCTTAGACTCAAGAGTCATCAGGAACATTTTGTCATTCTCCTAACCCCTGTTACCCTAGTACATCACAGTCAAGAATGGTCCCCTGAGCACCAAGCAGGCAGCTCTGAATGTTCCACTCAGCTCTGAAAATCTACACCACTTTTCCTTTTGGTTTTCACCTCTACTTTTTCTTTTCTCCTTTAGTTTCTTCTCAAATTCAGTAGTTTTACTTCATGCCCCACTCAGTTCATGGTCAAAACAAAACAAAACTATTTCAGACTATTTCAGAAATGTGGTCTGTACTGTGATTAAAAATGGCAGGAAATTAATTTCTGGGAGCACAGCAAATTTAGTCAGCCTTCATTGTCTCCAGTGGTGTAGGCAGATTTGCGTTCTGAGGGATCATCAAGAAACAGCCGTCCTAGGACTGCGCCACAAGGGAGGTCCATCAACATCAGAGGGGGGCTGCAGTGCACATGGGGGCACTGCTCTCCCTGTCGAGGATGCTGTCCACACACATCGGAGCAGGGTGGG
>JANVCC010000319.1:9371611-9432791 GCA_025345505.1 Todiramphus chloris collaris
CAGGGCTCTCCCTGTCGAGGATGCTGTCCACACACATCGGAGCAGGGCTCCCCCAAAATGGGGCGATTCACCCAGTTCACTGTCCCCTCAGAAATACTGGTTGGAAGAGGAGACGCAGCTAGAGATGCAGAAAGAAAAGGAGGCCAGACTGAAGACAAGTTAAGTACAAAACCCATCCAGGAGACAGTGCCAGAAACAGAGGAGAGGATATATACAACTGCAAGTGTCACAGAGAAAGTAAACAGCCCTTGACAGATTTGGGGTTTATTTAAGAAAAAAAGAAACTAGACCTCTTACTGTATCTGATGACAACAACACTCAATTCCCCTGCAGAGCTACTTTCACTAGACCCAATATAGTCTGTGTGCAGGTGGTTTTGTCTCCTGTCCCTTCATTAATCAGAGGATTCAGAATGTGCTGCTTTACTTTGGTTCAGCTGTTTCCAAAATTTGTAACCAGCCTGTATCAGCTGCAGCAAGTAGGCTCCTAGCTGAGAATTCAAGAGTTAATTTCAGACAGTCATCCAAAAGTAATGATCTGCAGCCTATAACTTTGGCAATTTAAATTATGCTTTTTGCCTACAAATTCAGCGTAGCTCTGTTAGGACTGAAGGACCAACCCTGATCTTAAATAATGTTCCTGGACCAATCTGCAGAGTTTGTGTGGGTCAAGGTCCCCACGTGATGCTTGTCAAGACAATTTAGACCTGTTAGTGCACTCATGGCCCTGCATTCATGAATTGCATAAAAAGCCTTCTGAAAATATTAAAACTACCAGCTGAAAGTGTTACTGATAGGCTAAAATATTCTTCTCCACTTTATAATTGGGGTTTTTTTGTTCTCTTCTTATGCAAATTTCTTCCTGGGTTTTCATCTCTACCCATCTGATCTAAAAGGAAGCATTAATCTGCGTATAATCTTGATCTGAAGCTGGCTGAAGTCACCACTGGCTTCTTGTGTTTTATATGTGATGTAAATCCAAAGTATGCTCTAATAAGAGATTCCAAACCACAGTCAAGTGTAGCCAAGAGGGTTTTAGGAGACATGGCTCAGTCAGTTGAAAATACGTATGACCTTGCAGGATCTTACCCCGAGTTTGTTTTTGATCTGGTTACAGGTAAGGCAGTTCCGATCAGAAGCAATGTAGCTGTAATGCACTGTATGTATATGGAATATGTTCATACTACATTTTTCAATCTAGTGAATAAAGGAAGAGAAGATGCTCATTGAAAGTAATGCACCTTTTACCTTGACCATATGCTGCTTATAAGCAGCTGTACATGTATTATTATTTCAGTGACAGCAATAGATCCTTAGAGAAATGTTCCTGTGAAAATACAGTCCACCTCTGTCTGCGAGACTGACAATCACTACAGTGATTAACGTAAGGATACCCTTATGCCGATCCCTCTGTGCAACGTTTATTGCAACAGCCTGCCTTCAGTTGTGGAGAAACTTCTGGTTTCTGTTTGTCTGAAAGAAAATAAATGAAACCAATAATGCCTTTTAAAACTAAACATTTCATTTAAGCAACACGAAAGTCAGGAGAGTGCTGTGATCTGAGCTATAGCAGACAGCTGATGGAATAATTTCTGCATGATGCATGGCCCATGTGCAAAATGTAGCTCAATGAGCAGTACCTCTGGGTGACATCATTTACACCATTTGGCTCATCATCAGCTGAGGAGGGAACTGTGGTTCTTGCCTTGCTACCCAGTCAGGGTAAGCATGTCTCTGAGCAGCCAGCCGAAAAGATGCCTACCCATACGTCCCAAACTGGAGGTATGCTGGTTTCCCAGCACACCAAGATGCTCATTCATTTTCCTTGTCAGGGCATGTGCAGGATCGTGGTTCTGTGGTGGTCTGCTGTGCTCTTGCAGGCAAGTGAACCCGTCAGTGCATGAGTATGTTACAATGCAACTATAAAAACATGGTGTTTGGATAGGGAAAGGGAGATGCGGATCTGGGGAAAAGGGGAAGGAGAAAAACACACTGCAGCAGAAAAGAAGGTGCTGCCTACTGTGCATATATTATATGTTTCAAAGAACACCCACTTGTTTATAAAAGTCCACCCACTTGTTTTTAATTAGCATGCCCAGGCTAAATCCATGCAGTTGGCCCTTCATAAGCTATAAACAGGTGACAAACAGGCAATTGTTTTGTATTATACTTTATTTTTTAGATAAAGTGAGGAAACAAGAATGTATCTTGTCTTGCCTCTCTGAAAGATTTTGTCTGTCACTTAAAATATTAAGAAGATCAGTTCTCTTTCTCATCACAAGGCTTTCATCTTGAATAACTTCTTTCTTCTTGTGAAGAAAACACTTTTGTCAAATTGAAATTGTAGAGCAATCATAATTTAGTGATTTTCTAGATGTTAAAATGCAGGCATTACTGTAAATATGGCTGTTACAGACCTGCTCTGATGCTGCTTTTTTCAATTTAACTCAGCTGTTCTTAATCCTTTAAATAGTACCTTCCTGTAAGCAATCAGCTTTATGTGGCCTGCAAAATCCTTGTGCATGGAGGAGGAAGAGCTCTGTTGCAGGAGATGCAAAAAGGATGGCTGAGAAGAAGACACCCCTAGCTGCCCTCTCCTCCAGGTTCCGTTTCCTCGGCGTGTGAGTATAGACACTGCCACACCAGCATTCAGTGCAGGGGCTGGCAGAGACCTCTGGGGGGACAGAGAAGAGGGGACTGTGTGTGTAGGTGTGGGAAATAGATGTGCCTAAGTATAGAAATGAAAGGGGGAAAAATGAGGGTGGGGAAGCACTGGAGACTGACCAGGTAGTGCAATCTCTGCCCTCGGAGTTTTCCAACACCCAGGAGGGCAAGGCCCTAAACAATCTTACTGAGCTTAGGACGTAGGCCTGCTTCGTGCAGGGAGTCGGACTGGCTGACCTCTGGAGCCCCCTTCCAGAAGAAGTCTTCCTGTGATTTTGTGAATCTGCATTAGCTGAAGGGTAACCTTCTACAGAAGTGAGCTGTCTACTTGGGGAGATTCTCTAGCAGCTCCTTTATTTCTCTAGGTCTCAACGTGGTTCCTCAGTTACGCAAAATTAGTGTTAACTCTGCACACAAAATCAGCCTTGTTCATGTGCCATAATTACTTCCACTTCCCTCTTTGTAAATTGAAGCAGACATCTCAATGATTAGATGTTATCATTCTGTTGACAATGTCCGACTGTTCTTTTGAACATCTTTGTGTCAAGGACAAGGCACTAATATCTTGTTTGTGGAACATGTGGCTTAGTCTAGGGACGCTTCCAATGAGTAAAATTCAAGGGGGACAGGAAAGAAAGTAGTTTCCTTTTCCTTCTTGGCTCTTCTCCATTTTTGTTTATTCCCCCTCTGCATTTTGAGTCAACTGCAGGTTTCAAATAGGCCCCCAACCTGTTTGTTCTCTGTTTTCCTGGAAGACCTTAACCCTTTTCTCATTGCTAGGCCCCCCTGTTCTGCTCACTGCACTTTCCGGAGGCAGCAGCAAAAATGAAAACGTTTCACAGTGATGATGAAATTTGTTATGAAGGAATAGATCCCACCTAATTCAGGCAGTAATTTCCTTGAGAGACAGTAATGTCAACTATCATATGCAGCAACCTCCCATCACCTTGCATTTTCGTTTTTATGGTGCTTGTTTTTTTTACCAAGATGCTCTGGATGTCTTTTTTACACAATGCATTTCTGTGTGTTTACTCTGAGTCCCCAGCAATCTACACAATTGTCGAACCTACCCTCATTCAATAGCTAATCTGGCTAACCAGGGAATTCAGATAGAAGGAACAAGTATTGACAGTTTGAATAGTGGTGCCTCCAACTACCAGACTCAGATGATAATTCACAGGAGTCACAAGCCCAGTGTCACAGTGTTTTCCGAACTGAGGAGATATGTTTCACTATTTTCCTCTGCTGATAAACTCTACCAAAGTCTTTCTGTAGCGTACAGTTATATATGACAACAGCACCATTGACACGTCATGTTTTTAAACTGTACAGGTTGTACATCCTGGTGATCTGCTCCTGAAATATCTCCTGTGGGAATCAATACAAATGTGCTCTTGTAAGTAAGTGACTGCTGAATTGACTCACTCTTAAAGTGCATAACAGTTCACATTCATAAGGAGACACTTCATAGGCTTGTAAAGCCTACAACTCTACTGAAAATTTCAGCATTGTTATCCCTGCATTTTCAGTTCACAGCTGATGTCATCTGCAGTTCAATGAATAGTCAGGCACTACATGAATGTTGACCCTTAGCTTCCAAAGACAGAGTCTTAACCTTCCTTAGATTGACATTGCTGTGCTGTATAGATCAGGACATCCTTTACATCTGCCTATAAAGATGTCTCCATTTGCAATTAATAGTGTCAGGGCCCAGAGCATTCTTCCCCTAGTCTGAGAGTATAGCTGACTGCACTCATGCCAGCTTACTGATGGGAGCTGTACTGAAGAACCAGAAAACAGTCAACAGAGGTCCTCTCTCCTTGCCTTGGGAGCTGCTTTCTTGCTGAAGCTCTCTCATTGCAGCCATGCCTGTGCCTGCCCACCTACTCTGCAGCTCTGGATCCTGACCCTGGTCCGCACACTGGACTTGCCATCTTGATCACAGACTCATCTGTTACTGTGTACTTGGCTGGAGTTCCTGGACTCCAGCTTGCCTGCTCACTATCTCCAGACCTAGTTTTCATCCTGACTTGCTGACACGACTTCCCAGTGTGATCCCAGACATGCCTTGCTGCTGTCCAGTTGTCCAGAGCAATTGCCTTGTGGGCTTGGCAATCTGCACTCCTGGCTGAACCTGGTCTCACTTGCCCTTAGGGAGCAGCCTGCCCTTGCTGCACCCTGACAAACAGCAGCAGCTGAGTTCCCTTAAGGTCATAGCTCACTTTCCCAGGTTTTCTGTATGCAAAAGTTAGTAATACAGAGTTCAACGTTCTGTATGAGCTAAGAGTAAAGAAGCTTTAGGTCCCAGAATTATTAAGACTGATTTGCACATCGTGGAGAGTCAAGGAAAACTATTCCGTGTTACCTGACCCATAAAAATGCAACAGGGTATTGCAACTTTGGTATGCCAAGACTCACTCCTTTCAGAGAGATGGACCTTTAAAAGTCATGCAGACAACACTGACACTAGCTTGATCTTTAAGCAAAACAAAAGCATTTTACTGTGATGTAATTTGGATAGTATGAAAATCAGCCCTTTGCACTAATCACAATTTGTGTTTTTGACATTGTCCCAGTGTTACTGTTGTTGGTTTGGGGATTTTTCTAGTCACTGTGAAGTGTAATTCTTGTGCAGCCACTGAAAAAATTCAGTGGTTATGTAAGATATTCAAAAAGTTGCTGTTTGAACTCTTCCTATCTGTCTTTTTTATCTGTTTGTAACTGGTAATTATGAGTTCACACTGATCTACAATTTCATTTTCTACAGCAGTACTTTTTAAAAGTAATTTGGTTTTAGTCTGTCTTATTCTTCTCCAGTAATACATTTCAAGGTTTGGGTGTAACACTGAAATATTCATAAGGTTCCAAAACAGTCGCAATTTTTGTGCTGTAAAAATGAGGCACAACAGAGCAGAAAGAAGGGTGAAGTGAGACCAAGAGAAAAGTAGAAATAAAAGAAGATACAAAATAGAGCATGAAGAAATAAGAGAAACACGGACTGTAATAAAGGGAAAAAAAATAAGGAAAAGTAAAACCAATAGGAATTGGTTTTGACAATTGACAGCAGAGAATCATTAAAAATAAAATATAACTGCTTGGTCACTGCCCAACAAACAGGTTAGCAAAATGTCAATTTTTATCCAATGTTACACCCCTACACTTGGCATAATGCGGTAGGTGAAAGACTAACAAGCCAGCATGACATTTACATTTCTGAGAGAAAACAAAGACCTTGAGGTCAAATACAGGATAATAAAATGAAGAAAAAACGTTGCTGAGAAGCTGCCTTTAAAACAGTTCCTTGGGTTATCTGAATGCAAGGTCTTAGAAACCAGACTAGCTGAATTTTAACAAATGGTGGAGCCATTACTTTCTTGGTGATGTGTTTCTTTGGATAACCACCCCAAAGTGAATAGCCCTATGTGCTGGGAAATCATACTTTTTATAAATTACAAGTAGCATTTGTTGTGACAAAGAATAAATCAGATGTCTGATAAGATCTGCCTTCTTTCACAGCCTGTTTATCAGCATTAATTCCATTTCTGTTCTTTAATTCCTCTGTTGCTGTGTTCCATGGCTTCAGGGGGATGAGGGGGAGGGTATTTACTTGTTTGTGTGTTTGCTTGTTGCCCTCTCCCGAGTTTATTATAATTTGAATAGCTGATTGTTGCATCAAGTGCGATGCTTGACTTTCTTCATTCCATGGTGGCATGACATTAGCACTCTTCCAGACCTTGGAGTGCCTCTGCCATTGTGTTAATTGTGATCAGATGTAGTCTTCTGGCCTCAGCATAACGAGTTAAAAATGTTGTATTAGCAGAATAACACTGCCCCTTTCCAAAAGTTATCACCTCCTTGGTTCCGTGACCCTTTGACACCAATAATAATTAAAGTATTATAGCTAAGGAAAAAGAGCTGATTACTGTTACCTCTTAAACAGCTCTGCTGGAGCCAGCATATCACATCTCACATGTTTCCAGGCTTCACTCTGGATTTGCACTCCCATTTTAAGATGCTGGGAGCTGGATAAAGGAGTTCTGCCATTACCATCCTAGTGAGGATTTAATGGAGTCATTAGGAATAGGCTGTTTGTTGCAAATTGCATTTGCTTCTGTTAAACCTGACTCCAAGCGGCTCATTTGTGATATTTAGCCCCAAGGTGACCTGCTTATATTGAACAGTGCACTGCAAAGTGCAGGTAACTACAGAGGTGTTAGCCTAAGTGTCCCTATTGAATAGCCTTTTGGTCCGGACAGCTGTTAATACTGGACTTGTGTGGAAACATCGCATTAATGCTCACTTGTTTCTTTAAAAACATGAGCAGCTTCGCCACAGAATTTTCATCTTTGTGCCAAATCAAAATTTTGTCTACCAGTGATGATAAATCAGAAGGGAGGTATATCCCAGATGGCAGACATATGCACTCATAGACACACAATTGTATGAATTGTTACTCCTTGAGACTCTTCTTTCATGTTTAGATCAACACTATTGCAATCCAGGGTTTCCTGCAACAGCACAGAATGTTGTGCACCTCCAAAGAACACCAGCATGCTTATACTGCCTGTAAGCCAGAGGCTTAGGCTATCTGGCAGAGTTCTGAAACAACTGCTATGTGAAATTACTGATTTGCTTGTAAACTGCATGTGTGGATTTGGTTTTAAATCTCTAAATCTACAAATGGTAATGAAGGAATGGCAAAATATTTCTAGTTTGCTTTTTTTCCCCATTAAATCACGTCGAGATCTTCTCCAGCACTTGCCCTTTTCAGACTTCATTTGGTTCCCCTTTGCCCAGCTCTCCAATCTGTGCAGATCTCACTGGACAGCAGCACAGCCTTCCAGTGTCTCAGCCACTCCTCCCAGTTCAGTATCATCAGCAAACTTCCCGAGGGAACACTCTATCCCTTCTTCCAGGTCATTGATGAAGATGTTGAATAAGACTGGACCCAGAAGTGGCCCCTGGGGAACACCACTAGCTACGGGTCACCAAGTGGACTCTGCACCACTGATCACAACCCTTTGAGATCTGTTGTTCAGCCAGTTCTCAACCCATCTTACTGTCCAGTCTTCTAACCCACATTTCCTGAGCTTTCCCATGAGGTTGTTATGGGAGACAGTATCAAAAGCCTTGCTGAAGTCAAGGTAGACAACACCCACTGCTCTCCCTGCATCTACCCATTCAGTCACATGATTGTAGAAGGCTATCAGACTAGTCAGACATGACTTCTCTTTAGTGAATCCATGTTGGCTACTGTTGTTAACCTCCTTTTCTTCCATGTGCTGAGATATGATCTCTAGAATGAGATGCTCCATGACCTTCCCAGGAATGGAAGTGAGGCTGACTGCTCTGTAATTTCCAGGGTTTTCCTTCTTGCCCTTTTAGAAGACTGGACTTTGGCTTTCCTCCAGTCCTCAGGCACTTCTCTTGTTCTCCATGATCTTTCAGAAATGATGGAGAGTGGTAGAGTAACAACATCAGCTAGCTCCTTCAGCACCCGTGGGTGCAGCCGATCAGGGCTAGTGATTTCTAACGCAATCCTCATCAACCAGTGGAGAGTCTTCCTCCCTCCAATCTTTCTCTTTTATTTCCAGGGTCTGGGATTCCTGAGTGCTGGTCTTGGAAGTGAAAACTGAAGCAGAGAAGGCATTCAGTAGCTCCACTTTCTCTGCATCCCCGGTCACCAGGGTTCACACCTCATTCAGCATCCTGTAATTCTGTGAATTATATTGTCACACACTAAGGTCAAAGGTCTGTAGAGCACAAGAGTAATGGATTTTTATAAAACACATTACAGTACATGATAATAAAAAGCTTGTGAGGGCAGGAGTGGGGTCTGGAGTCTCAGCCACACTGCTGAGCTTCATGCAAGCTGCTGTAAATCTTCTCTTCAGGCTTTTACAGGTATAATTACTCTTATAATTACGATATAGATATATCTGACCAGACCGTGCTTGAATAAGGAAATGTGTGTGGAAGCCTCTAAGATCAAGTAAACAGCAGTCATGATTTTATTAATGACTACATTCCAGGAAATGAGGGATTATAGAATCACAGAGAAGGAATCTCAAGAGGTCTTGTAGTCCATCCTTTTATTAGAGCAGCTAGACAGCTAAAGCTAGGTCACTCCTGAAGAACATTTCCCTAACCTGTTCTCAAGGGAGGCCTGTCCTCCGCCTTCAAACGATGGAGATGTCCCTGTGCTATCTATCCCAGCTGCTTCACTATCATGATCATCACAAAATGTTTTGCATCCTGAACGTTCCTCGTTGCAGTTTACTTTGGCGGCTGTTTCCCATTCTGTATTTATGCAATTAATCATTCCTGCTTCAAAAGCCTAATCCATATTCACTGGTGCTTTGTAGTCCTGCAAATTAGGCAGCTGGTGGATTTGGGCAAAAATATAAGAAACATATTGAGTTTTCTTAATTCTGAGAGCTTGTATTGCTCTGCTACCATTTACACAGGAGTCGCTAGCGGTAACTTGTGCCTCCCCCATCTACCCATAGCTGTGCTTTTACAGGGGAAAAGACCTCTACTTGATTTTTGCAGCTGCAGAAGCAAGCAAGCAAATAAGAATCAGATGCGTGAGTGAGGAAGTGGATCAGAGGAAATAATTTCAGGCCAATTAGAAAGCAAAAACACTGAATAAAGAAGAGGAAAATAATTTATGGGGCTTTTTTTCTCCAAAAGACTCAAAGATGATACCCCAAAAAATGGAAAATGTGACAGAAAAATATAAGAAATTCAAATTCATGCAGGAGAACATTCCATCATAATGCAGGGGCTGCTCGTGTGTTTCATCACATGGCAACAGCAGTCCCGTCCTATGACTCGACACAAGCCTTCACATGATGAATATGCAGGAAATCACAAGCACTCTTACAACAGATCAGACAAAACTCTGTCTAACTGGAACCATTTAACTTCCGTTTTATGTGTGTAAATTATCTTTACTACTCTTATTATGCTATATTTTGCACATGTTCTAGCAAGAAGACTGTGTTGGCAAGTGCTCTGTGACTGCAGTCAGGGCTATTTTCCAGGCGTTCCGTCCAGTCAAACAGCAAGGTTATTTCATGTCTACAGAGCTGTTGATGGACTAACTCTGTTTTCCAAGCTGGGACAGCAGGACTGTAAATATCTAGATGCATTCCTCTGCCCTGTAAGGTGTTCTGTGTGCCGCTGCCAAACGGCACAGCGTGTAAGTAATCAGGCAGACACAGTATCATTAAGACTGAACTCCACAAACCTAATGATGTACATTTAATACCGGAGTGTGTAACATCTCCTCTCTGCTTACTTGACCTTCTTAATGTCTGTCAGAGGTCTTCGGTGCAAAATATTCAAAACTCAGTGCATGTTTATTTTTTCAGACAGTAGTGCTGAAGTAGGCACACTCAGAGGTCAAGTGCACCTTCCTGCTGGCAGAGTGGTAGATAGGAACACATTCTGCTGCTGTGATAGCTGTTTGACAGGGACCTTTCAGAACAAACTCACTCTATAAATATCACAGTCCTGAAGGATTTGTGTTAGCTCTCTCAGCCCAATCCTGAGCAAGAAACTGATAGAAGGAAGAAGTCACATGTAATGTAATTTCTTCATTCGGGGAAAATTGAAGTCTTCTTGGATTTTATTGTCAAAGTAAAATGAGAAGATCAGAGATGTAATTGTCTGTTAGTTTTGAATAACCTTTAAGTTATTCACAGTCTAAAATGTTTGCCATCTTTTAACCTTTTGAAGAATACACTATTATGTTTCAAGGCTAGCAACCTATTTCCCAGCACTAACCTGCTGCAGATCCCTCACATATCTACCAGAGAATCAGTATTCTTCTAAACTTTGCTTATACACACTTGACAAGCAGCACCATCTATGCCCCTCTATCACCTAAACCAGATTTCTAGTCTGAAACAGCTGTCAGCATCACTAACAATCCTTAGTTATTGCTAACGTCCAGGCTGCCATGGCTGTAAATATTACTGCTGCAGCCATGACTTCTTCCATGGAGGTTAATCAAGAGCAGCTTACTGGCACCAGTTGGTTAATTTTCCATTAAATATTCTCCATGGAAAGTGACATTATTTACTTGCAGGTTTTTTTGATAGTTGGAGAGACTGACTTAGCTGGCTTGGCCATCTGTCAGACAGACTATTTAATCACAAAAATATACCACAGAATATCACAATTAAGAAAAAACAACAAAACCAAACCCAAACCAAAACAAAACCAAAAAAACAACAAGAAAAAGAATGAATGCTCAGATAAATGAGTTTCCTGACCACTCCCCACTACTTACAGGAGCACCCAGGCTGCTGCCAGGGAGCACCCAGAATGTGTGAATACCAGTCAAGGCAGGGGCAGGACGCTGCTAGAGCAATATGAGTTTTGATGATTTTAAGTCATCGTGGAATTTCATCTTGCTAAATTTAATTTAGGTGATTAGTGACCTATACTATAAAACCTCATTTCTTTGCCAGGGAATTCACTTGTGAAATGAGAGATTTCTTAATGTGACTATGTGACCAACTTACTTACTAGGTAGGGAAGGGATGGAACACAGTGTCCTTATTGCAGAGGAAGACAAAGAGGTCATAATACTGCATAGAGCTTGACAGAGAGCTCCATGCAGATCAGTTAGACTCAGTTTGCTTGTCTGCAGGACACTGTTGTATAACCTCTAGTAATAATATGAGACCAAGTTACTTGTGAAGGGACACAAGAGACTGAGGCCATAACTCAGAACCCCAAGAGCACAAGCAGACCACTCCTGCTCTCCAAGAGAGTTATCATACAGTTGAGATCCGGAACTCGCTGCGATGAAGTCTGTGGTCCTGCAAGAATATTCTTTGAGTGTGAAGCTGCCAAGTCTCCATATCAGTTTGATGGCTGGACCTTAGCATTTCTGGTTTAGTGACTGTGCCTAAAGCAGTTTGTAATGATTAATACTTCTAACAAAAACCAGATCCACTTTTGCAGACCCCTGACATGACAGATATTAATAACTTTATTCCAGGACTCTTAACGCTTCTTGGAGTGAAATCATGTACCCCATTCTGTGCACTTGCTCTTTGCTTTCTTGCAGGTTCAGATTTCAGAATAGAGAGGATATCTCCTAGTATTGCACACCAGCATTTGCAAGGCTTCCAGCTGGCTGCAGTGTGAAAATGCAAGCTTGCAAAGTCTAACACACGTGGACTTCGTGTACTGATGATTTAGCTCCTATTTCCCAGAACTAGTGAGTACAACAAGGAATAAAATACAGTTTGTGAAACTCTAGGGGCTGAAATGTGTTTGTATTACTTTGCCTAATTAGTTTGATTGTGAAAGTCAGTGTGTATGAGAGAGAATTAGTGAATACTAAAGCAGCGTTGTATTAATTTTTTTTTTTTTTTACCTTCTCTCGGATAAATTCTTTGAAGCAGGGCTGAGTATCTAATTTTATTTAGCGGTATACTGAAAGTTAAACCTCAAGAAAATTGCATGTAAAATACAATTATAAATAGGTGTTAATAGTTCTCAGTCAAGTTCAGAGAAGGCTTACCATAGATTTTCTTAGTTAAATATTGTAAATTGTATTGAGACATGGGAACACATTATAAATGGAATATAATATAATAATGTAATCTGAATACTATGAATAACTCTTAAACTCTTGGAAAATCTGATGTTCTTTAGTAAAAATCTGTATGTTAGACATTTCAATCACACGTTTCAATGACATTTATACTGTGGCTTAGGATGAAACAACATATATTCTTTAAAACTCAGCAAAATATTTTGCTTATTTCATTTTATTTTCTTTCTTATTATTAACAAACAACATATGTTTATGAATGATCATATTTTCAATGGTAAACACTCCAAGTATTTTGCAGACCCAGGAATACTGGCGTTTTTCAATAACGTTAATGTATTTTGGGGCACTTCTCTCCCATAGGGCAAATAAAATCTCTGAGAATCATCCTGGCTGCTTCTCAGCATCCTGAAAGAAGGGAGAGAAGAATCATGTCTGGACAGTTCCACTGGGAATGTGGAATTGTAAGTTATAAATGCAGAAGTTCTTCACCACGTGGGAGGTAAGACACTGGAATAGGTTGCCCAGGGAAGTTGTGGATGCTCCATCACTGGATGTGTTCAAAACCAAGTTGGATGGGGTCTTGTAGGACCTGGTCTAGTGGGAAGTGTCCCTGTTTATGGAAGGGGGGTTGGAACTAGATGGTCTTTAAGGTCCCTTCCAACCCAACCCATTCTATGATTCAACAAAAAGAAGGGAGGGCAATCTCGAGAGTCTGGACACTGTTCATACTGCACAGCTTTTGTGCATCTTGTTCCTGCTGAAGGCCTGTCGGGATCCAGAAGACAGAAAGACAGTCAGAGTTGCTTATCCTAAGTTCCAGTTTGGGAAGATGTTTAGGGATCAGTCAGCACAAACTCAGTTCTCACAGCTGGAATGCATCAACAGTAGACAAAACTAACACCTTGAGAACATGCTACATGACATCTTTATAAGAACTTCCAGTTTTCAGCACTTGGCTAGGACCTACGAACTCATTCCTGTGCTTAATGAATAGGTGGCACACCACTGAGAGAAGAGACATCCTACAGCAAGGTCAAGGCCAGGGAACAAAGCACTCTGTCCTGGAGTGTGTTCAGGTCTACTGGTAAGTTAGGCTGGAGAAGTTTTCATTGATGACAACTTCTCTCACTAGCCATTTTGGCCACTAGGTAGGTCTCTTTCGTTGAACTTCATGTCCTCTGTTGAATAATAATGAAACATTAGAATTTGCCTAGACTTCTTACTGCATTTTTGTAATTTATATATAATTTTTACCTTGCAAGTGGGATTGCTGATATCAGGCTGCTCTAGTTTTTAAGCTTCAGGGGAGGTACAGAGCTCGTGAATTAATTCATGCTGTACTAATTATTTTCATACCCCTGATTCTCCATTAGCTTTAAATAATCTCCAAGATCAATGGCCTATAAGTATGTGTGCACACAAGAAACACACATAAATATATCACAGTTGCATACATAAATGCACATTGCTCCTTCTCAAATGATTTTTTTCCAGCAACAAACCTCATAGTTAATTTTAAAACTTCTCCACCTGTATTAATACATATATTTTTCAAACGAAATGAAATGAAAGCAGACTATTTAGTCTCTAACTAAACATTATTTAAAGCTGCCTACATGTCTGCATTTTCATTTGTTCCGCCCAGCACCTTTCTCTCCCATCCCAGGGAAGTTTAGCTAAACATATTTGGAATATTAAATCCACTACAAAAATGGCATTGTTTCTCATTACACTGAGCATCCTGATGCAATCAAGTTTGATCTTGCCATTTTAATTGTATGCTCCAATGATGCTGACTAGCTTTCTGACACTGTGTATGGAGCTATCATTATATAGCATGTTAAAAGCTTGTTTTGTTTAGCCAGTGTTTTTCGCCCGTGCTGTACAGAAGCCTGGAGATAGCTGCACATCCACAAACCTTCTAAAGATCATTTCAAACACAGATTTGGAGATGAACACTTTTTAAAGTCTTTTCTTCTTCTCCCAGGGTTCATAGGCCAGTCCGAATATCTAATAACAGAAATAAAAACTTTGAAACCATTTTTAAATAACATTTGCATATGCTGAGGTTAGAATGTCTTTGAATTGCAGTTTTGACTTCAGTTCCTTCCTAGACTTTCCTTTCATCTTTGTTCAAACTGATGTCCACATAATATACATTTCTATCATGCCTGTCATTTTCTGTATATGATATGTGGGTGTGTATCACCTATGTGTTGGCTGTACTCGATGAGATTTTTGGTTGCTCTCAGGTTACTCCTTTTTTTGTGATTGGAAATGGCTGTGGTAGATAGAACTCTGTCACTATTACCTGTGTCTTTGAAGGAGATGAAAAACCACTGGCCCACAGCTGGTGATAGGGAATCAATATATGTGACAGAAAATTAATTATTTATTTGTATCCAAGTTGCTTTTCAGTCTGTCAGGGAAGATGAATATCATAGATTGAATAAAGTGAGAAAGACAGAAATAGTTGTCAAGAGTAGTAATACTAGCAAGTGTGCCAGATTTAGTAGAATATTGGCCACTTATAATCTTGAATCTCCTAAATTGTTATTTTGGGCTGTCACAAGCAAAACAGTCTAAAGTCAGGAAAGGCAATGATGACCTGTCTTCCCCTGCTTAGTTCTTCTTCTAGGCTTGTTCCTTCAGTAAGTACCTCATCAGAATAGTGGAAAAGTTCTCCAGAGGTCTCTTGCTAAGGTTTCATGGATAATGCCATGCCAGAGGGTAGGACATGGGGGCACCTGGTTCACAGTGTATTGCACACTGTTATCGGAGAGGGCAAATGGGAATCCTGCTTCTCTGACCAGAGAGTTAAAAAAACTAGACATTTGCAACACTATCTGTAGCATACCAGGTGTATTCTTTAGTCTGTAGCTCCAACAATGGCTGTACCATGTCCAGAACCATAGCTCCTAATGTATGTGACCTGATTCAAAGTCAGTTACTAACCACCACTCTGCAATGTTCTTCTGAACAGGACAACAGGACTGCTGTTAGGCACACACATTTGGGCACAATGTTTTTGGAAAGAATCGGCTTATTTTTAAACTTCACTGCCAGCTCCCCAGTTGGCTCAGTACTGTTTTTGACAGACTACTTGGTGTCTCAGCAAAGGCAAATGGGTCTATCTGAGTTCATATAAGCAGGAGCTACGTTGTCTAATTCCTCTAAGTCCTTCTAGAGTGGTCAAGAGAATAAATCCAATGACAGCAGGGGCAGCAGAGACAGTGGCAGTAGGTGGGGGGCACCAATGGCATCTGTTCAAACAGAAGCTCTCTCCCACTAGAGCTGGACACTTCTTTCCCCAGTGCATGCCCTGTGTCCATGTGCCACAGTCACAAAATGTACAGGTACTCCTGGTTTGTTTATAGAGTCCCCCCCAAAAAGAATCACAGAGTCTGTTTGGTTGGAAAAGACCTGTAAGATCATCAAGTGTAACTGCTAACCCAGCCCTGCCAGGTCACCACGAAACCATCTCCCTAAGAACCCCATCTACAGATCTTTAAATACCCCCAGGGATGGTGACTCGGCCACCTGCCAGGGCAGCCTGTTCCAGTGCTTACCAACCCTTTCAGTGAAGGGATTTTTCCTGATATCCAACCTAAACCTCCCCTGGCACAACTTGAGGCCATTTCCTCTTGTCCTATCCCTTGATACATGGGAGAGAAGACTGACGCTGGTCTTGCTACATCCTCCCTTCAAGTGGTTGTAGAGAGTCATAACTTCCACAGCTTTGCCTCATCCACGAAGCAAGACACCTTGTCATAGAAGGAGTGTTCTTCTTGAATGGTGTTTGGGCAGGGCCCTCTGTGCCTCTCTGTACTGTTCCTGTGGACAAGGCTTTTTATACGATGTCTGTTTGCACCGTTGTTTTTAGGAGCCTGAAGGCTGGCTGCATTGTACCACAGCCTATAGTAGGGACATGCTTCTTCACGTTCCACTCTTCCATCTTTAAAATGATGGTGCTTAACACTTCTTCTGTTATGGCTAAACATATGTACATGCATTATATATGCAATATAACGTAAAGATTTTTACAGCTATCTTGACCATTTAGCAAAATGAACCAGATCCTACATTTCAGCAAAATGGCTGCTTTTCTGCTCATTTGTTTGTCTTCGTTTGCAGTCATCACTCAGCTCTCAGTTTTAAAGAACACATTGGAAGTGGTTTTCCCTAATGTTTGCTTGGGCAAGAGAAGGATTTTGCACCAGTTGAAGTGTGACTCAGTGTTTGGTAAAGATTTTTATAGCTGGAGCTTCTGGCAGTATTAATTAGAGACAATTATAATGTGATAGACAGGTTTTGCCAGTTTAAAATGCTTAACAGAACTCCCTCTGTCTCCCTTAAAAACCAAATGGAGATTTTAATTGCATTTGCTTGCCTGAATTGTTAGGCTCCATGAATATAATAGGCTATATGCAAATGAAATAATCAGAAGTTTACTTAAATAGATAACCAGATGTGTTTGTGTGTGTATATAGCAGTAGGAGTGGTACAGTATTAAGCATGACACATATTTTGGAACTGTTCTTCATGACATTGTTGCTGACAATGATTTTCAATCTCAACTTAAAGTTTTCTGGTCAGACTTTCTATTACTGATTCTTAAGTCATTTTTTGATTGTTGCAGTTGGTAATTTCAGATTTCTATTTGACTGGAGTCGGTACTAAGCAACTAATTGTAAAAATTAGTATATTTTTAATTAAGTATTTTCTGTCATTATCTGCTCTAGTGGCTTCCTAGATTGCAAACAAAGACACTTAATTAGTGGTTCAGTCTCTCTCTGGTCCAGTAAATGTTTTAATGAAATACAAAGAATAAAAGCCAGCAAGAAAAATCCAAAAATCAGTCTGTACATTCTTAAAGAAAATCATTACTTTAGTTTCTTTCTCTACCCACAGCTTCTTAACGAAAACCTAGTGAGGCTGGTTTTTTGTGAAACAGATGTGAAGAAATTTTTTTCTGTAAAATCAAGTAATTTTTTTCTGGCCATCCTTGCTACCAAATTACAACTTCCAAAATTCACTTCTTAGGATGAAGTAATCTTTAACAGTGTCTTATCCCAATGGCAGCAAGAAGAAATGTGAGTTAATTATAGAGAGAATCTTAGTATACTTTTCTAGAAAATGAATTTTTTAATATGCAAAGACGTATTCATTAACCATGTATGGCATGCTAGCAGAGCCACAAGGTGATTCACGTGTGGAATGTTAATTATGCTGTCTTTATTTCCTAAATGAAACAGTTAAAACAACGAAAACAAGCCTCTGTTAGACTGTGTATCTGGACATAACGTGGATAACTTTAAACCAATGTTCTGTGCAAAGACAGTGAACTCAGATGACCAGAAATAGACTCATCAGCTCTCCTTAAGTAAGCATTCAATTAGTAATTATTAATAGTAATTACTATAACCTGTTGTTAATTGTTACATCTTAACCATAGCTGATCTGCTAATTTGACAGTGACGTTTCTGTATTCTGACCTTCTTTGCAAGTTCTGGGCTGTTAAATCATCATGTTGTGTGACTGCAGACTTTGCCTGTTGTCCCAGCTTCACCGTGTGCTGTGCTTTCTCACCGCAATACAGTACACCTCATCCTCTGTGAATGCCATCTCCAGAAGCTTCGGAATGACGGGACTGAAGCTGGAATCACTAGCCCTGTGCTTGTGCAATACTTTTCAACCTCCTTGGGCAGATTTATTTCTCTGCTTCTCCTGATAATTGCAGATGCAAGGAATAGGTAAGCTTTTGTACATCAGTTCTTTGTGTCTGCAAGCCACTCATTTCCTCCATGGTACTATTGGTTCCAAACACGTGAGCCATTAACTCAGCTATAGAAACTGATGTCAGTACTTGATTTTCATGGTCCCAAACAAAAAAAAACCTATTGTTTTTCTTAATTAGATTTCATTCTTTGTGGCATTGAGAAACACGGACATTTGCTCTCTGAGATCTTAACTAGCAGGCCTGACAAAAACATTTAATCTATTTTTAATTCTGGTTTTGTTTTATATTTCTGAAACTTTTGGGTGCTTGGGTTTTTTTTGGAAGAAAGAGAAATTGTCTCCAGGATGTCTAGTAAGCTGTCTTTTTTTATATTTTCTTATTTTTTATCAGTACATCTCTCAGCAGGAACATGGTAAAAGAGAAACAGCAAGTTCCTTTCTCCAGTGACACATATTAAGTGAATGTATTGAAAATCAGATCTGTGTCCTGACCTTTTTAGAGGCAGACTGTGGAGCTCACCAAGACACCCAACTGATTTCTGTGAATACCTTCAGAAGTACATCCTGTACTTGGCCCACTTGTCACTGTGAGCTTGATGCATATCACAGTGGAAAGCATATCTACAAACCACTTCAATGCAAGAAAGAAGAGCTGGTGTCCATGTTGTAGCAGAGAATTTTCTTGAAAATATTTGCCAGAGTCCATATACAATATTATCTAATCTACCCTTCTAACCTACTCGTCATCATAGCCCAGTAGTGCCCACGATGTCCTTCAGTGGGATCACTCACTAAAACATCTCCTGGGAACAAGACATGTTAGACACTACAGAGGAGAACCAAGGTAGGAACTTGTCCAGTTTGGTTGCAGTGACAGAGGCAGTATAGGTGCAGTGATAATTACTGCAGGAGAAAAGTCAATATAACACAGATCTATTGAGTAGTTTTGATATATGACATGGCTTCTGTTAGGTAACTGTAACTTTAGGACTCGCCACGATTTAACACGTATTCTGGTTAATCTGGACAACAGCAGTACCTGTTCTAATTAGCAGAAATTATCCTGGATATGGTCAAATATATATTTACTTCTTTGAAGTGTGTGATGTTATTAGTTAGTGCTTTTACCAAGAAGAAATAAGCATCCAGGGAAAAATTAAGATGGTGAAAAAGGTAGATGGCTGGGAGACTAACAAAGACATCAGATTATACTATATGCAGTTTGAAATTACTCTTTGCCTAGGGATTTCAAGCAGCACATAGGTCAGGATGGAAGTCTAACTGGGCCACTGGTTAGAGACCAGCAAGAAATGGGGCAGGATTCAGGGCAGGTGCTTAATGTCAAAGCTGGTGATAATCAAGATCCAGGGCACCTATGGAGAAATAGCTGTATCAGCTATAGTTGTATCAGCTGCACAGGGAAAAGGTCCAAGAAGATACCCAGTGGATAAATCGAAGTAACTTCAACACCAAAAAACATCAGAATGATGTAGTCCCAAAAATGAGGACAAAGTCCTCTGCAAAGAAGAGACAAAGACTAACACAGGGCCAGGAAAAGACAAGTAATCGGATCAGCTGAAAAAGGTCTACCATAAAGCTGGTACTTTTGAGTAAGTTTGTGCCAACTGGCCTTTACTGTAGCCACTCCTGAGTCATTATAATCTGTGAATCTTGAAGGAATGCCCCAAAGGAGAAATACAAACACAGGGTTAATAATCCTGTCCCCTTAGGGTCTGAACTATGAAGTTCAGGTCTGTAGCTTGGCTGCTGGTGTGAATTGCAAAGCCTTGCTATCCAGATCTGCACACTACATTTGAGCCTAGTCATGCTTTAAAGCTTCTAAAGCTGATTCTACTCCAGCCTTGATGTTAGTGAAGCACATCTCAGTGTCAATGCAGGATGTAGTTCTGCATCTGAACTCTGTTGCAAATCTGCAGCCAAGGATGGTAAACCCTGACTGAAAGTGGCCATGCAGAGCTAAGGGAGCAGACCGCCACCCCAGCGGAGCACTGTTTGACATTCTGTGGGTTTGCTCCAGAGAATTGATATTCTTTCCCTGAAGTAAGACTCTGTTAATTTACTGCCTGTATTACTTCAGTGGCTAAGAATAAACCAGGCTCTCCTGGTTGGGCTGCTATCTGAAATTCAGCATGAGAGCGGCACAACTGAGAATTTTTGCCCTTCACAATGATGTTTTCCCTCTTTTGTCATCCCTCTGATACCTATTATTTTGCAGTCAAATCCCTTTAAATAGTACAAAGATACTGCAAACACATTTCCTTCCCCAAATATAAGGGGCTTTCATCATCTTTCCTCAATATTTTATCATTTTTCCTCAATATTAAGAGCGATGTCCCCTAAGACAACAGTCAGCAGCAACACTGTGCCACAGATGTATGAAAGTACCAGTCTGAGTCGCAGAGGCAGTGCCAGGGTGACCTGTATGTCAGCCTCTCTGCAAGGCAAGAATTCACCAAGTAGTTCAAGTAAATCCATCATGCTGTTCCTTACTCTTAAGGAGTCTCATAAGGTGTGTCTGGCAGGACTACAAAGAGCAGTGAGATCTGAAGCCTGTTTCATGAATTATTGGGTGGTAAGTTGAAAGAACTCCATACCTCTAAAACTAGGTTGGCTTCTTAAAAAAACCTGTCATAACCAGGCTGCGACTGCAGCTGTTATGTCCCCTGAGCAAAAAACCATATTCTTCAATGGATTTTCCTGGTGGCTCTTTCCACTTGCAATATATGTTTTTCCTATTATTTTCCATGCAGATCACTGAGCTCTCTAGGAGGTTGCTTTAGGCAGGACAGGCCATTCTTCCCAGAGTTAGTTCCTTTCAATGACTTCAGACCTTCTGACGTGGTTTGAGCTAAAACAGAACAAATTCTTTCAGTGATTTTACTTTTCAGCTCAGTCTTCTCTAAGTAATTACACTTTCTGAAGTTAACATATTTTGGTAGACAGTGTCTGCTTCTAGCAGTGGTAACACTCAATGTTTAGAATTGCTACGAAGGGTCAGTGTGCAGAAAGGCTCTTCCCTATATTTGCTCCTGTGCAGACCAAGGTCACTGCTAAATCCTGTGTGCCAGGTTGGAGATCCAGAAAGTAAAAGGCCACACCTGGAGGGAGGAGCAGACAGGACAGGTGATGTTAAACTAACTAACAAGGGATTCCATCCCACATACATCATATTTGGTATAAAGCTGAGGGATCATAGAATCATTGAATGGTAGGGGTTGGAAGGGACCTCTGGAGATCATCAAGCCCAACCCCCCTGCCAGAGCAGGGTCACCCAGGGCAGCCCACACAGGAACACATCCAGGTGGGTCTTGACAGTCTCTGGAGAAGGAGACTCCCCAGCCTCTCTGGGCAGCCTGTTCCAGGCTCTGTCACTCTCACAGTAAAGTTTTTCTTCATGTTGAGGTGGATCTTCCTGTGCTTCCCCTTGCTACCATTACCTCTTGTCCTATCACAGGGCGCCACTGAAAAGAGCCTGGCCCCTTCTGCTTGCCCCGCACCCTTCAGATATTTGTAAACATTAAGAAGATCCCCTCTCAGTCTTCTCTTCTCCAGGCTAAACAGCCCCAGGTCTCTCAGCCTTTCCTCATAGGAGAGATGTTCCAGTTCTTTAATCAGCTTTGCAGCTCTCCACTGGACTCTTTCCAGTATTCCCCTGTCCCTCTTGAACTGGGGAGACCAGCAGTGAACACAATACTCCAAATGTGGTCTCACCAGGGCAGAGTAGAGGGGGAGGAGAATCTCCCTCACCCTGCTGGCCACACTCTTCTTTATGCACCCCAGGAGACCATTGGCCTTCCTGGCCACAAGGGCACATTGTTGTCCCATGGGTAACTTATTGTCCACCAAGACACCAAGGTCCTTCTCCATGGAGCTGCTTTCCAGCAAGTCCACCCCTACCCTGTACTGGTATGTGGTTGTGTTCCTCCCCAAGTGTAGGACTCTGCACTTGCTGTTTTCAGACTTCATTTGGTTCCCCTTTGCCCAGCTCTCCAATCTGTGCAGATCTCACTGGACAGCAGCACAGCCTTCCAGTGTCTCAGCCACTCCTCCCAGTTCAGTATCATCAGCAAACTTCCCGAGGGTGCACTCTGTCCCTTCTTCCAGGTCATTGATGAAGATGTTGAATAAGACTGGACCCAGAACTGGCCCCTGGGGAACACCACTAGCTACAGGTCACCAAGTGGACTCTGCACCACTGATCACAACCCTTTGAGATCTGTTGTTCAGCCAGTTCTCAACCCATCTTACTGTCCAGTCTTCTAACCCACATTTCCTGAGCTTTCCCATGAGGTTGTTATGGGAGACAGTATCAAAAGCCTTGCTGATCTTTCAGAAATGATGGAGAGTGGTAGAGTAACAACATCAGCCAGCTCCTTCAGCACCCGTGGGTGCAGCCAATCAGGGCTAGTGATTTCTAACGCAATCCTCATCAACCAGTGGAGAGTCTTCCTCCCTCCAATCTTTCTCTTTTATTTCCAGGGTCTGGGATTCCTGAGTGCTGGTCTTGGCAGTGAAAACTGCAGCAGAGGCGGCATTCAGTAGCTCCACTTTCTCTGCATCCTCTGTCACGAGGTCTCCTGCATCATTCAACAGTGGGCCCACATTTTCCCTAGTCTTCCTTTTACTATTGATGTATTTGAAGAAACCTTTCTTGTTCTCCTTTACTTCCTTTGCCAGAGTTCATGATCATGAGAGTGAAGCCTCTTCTTCAATGGCCAGCATCAAGTAGGACTCTTCCTGTTCTGCCTTCAATCTTGATCCATTTGTTGCTGAATCCAAGAACAGAATCCATGTGCCAAATCCAGTTCCTTTCTGAAGTTAAGTCCAGTCTTGGACATCTCCAGTGCCTGCTCCACAGCTTCAGTGGTGACAGTGATGTAATTGCCATCAGGGGGTTGTGTTCCATATAGAGTTTGTATATATTTAATTTTATTGTTATTACTTTTATTAAAGCTATATAGTTTTCTTTTCCAATCCATAAATCTTTCTCGCTTATTCCCTTTCTCTTCCCTTTTGGGAAGAGAGAGGGTTTTTTTCTCCCTTATTCCCTTTCTCTTTCCCTTTGGGATGAGAGAAGGGTTAATAAAGAGCATCTGTCATCTGTCTGGAGATTGGCTCAGCCATAACCCTTGACACCTGCACCACTTTAAGGGAAAAAGCTTTACTAGTTTCTTTAAAAATACTGAGAATGTCCTGCCACCATCTCAACTCAGGAATTGAGGCCTGACATACAGGAATGAGACAATGCCTGTATCTCACCATGGTGGCATCCCATGCAGTTCCACTTATCCCTGTTCTTCTCCGAGTCCTTGACATATTGTCTTGATTTCAGTATTTTATGCTTCAAGTCTTGGTTGCCTTCCTGCATCAGACATAGCCTACTAGAGGGCATTTCAGGAATGTGAAAAGCAACACTGCAGAAACGGAAGGTACTGGCTCTGGAGATACCATGCAGCTTGCCATGTCAACCAGAAGCAAAACGTTTTCAGTGAAAATTTGTCAGAAAAGATGTAAACAAGTGGAAGGAACTTTTTTCTCTAGTTTTTGAGTCTTTTTTAGGTCTTTGTTTTTACATGCCTGCAGTACTGAGTACATTGGAAGTCTTTTCTGTGAAGCAACTTTTCATCTTGTCATCCCCCAGCATGTACTGGTGCACGCTCTCTGACCACAGAACTGCACCATCTTCCTCACCACAGTCCCCACATTTCTTCCATTATCTTCTCCCACCTTTCATCTTCTGCTCCTACTCAGACTTCCCTTCACCCCTTTGCAGTTTCCATCCTCAGCCCACATGTCTACTGTCTGCAGTTGCTCTGCAACTCCCTTTCTTTCTATTTTTAAATTGCTGATAATTCTTCCTTCCTCCCCCACCCCTGGACTCACATTACTCTCCAGCATCCATTTGTCATTGATTCCACCTCCTTTCCTGACTTTCCCCACAGGAAAAACAAAAGCTGGCTCCAGGCTGCAGCTATCAGAAGCCTGCCTGGATATATTCAGAGGAAAGAAAAAGAGCAGCTGTCTGGGAAAAAAGATGATGTATGATAGCCTGTATTATACAAGTAGGCATTTTCTTGTGAGCTAATAATTATTGTCATCAAGGCAGAATCTGCACAAAACTGACTGGAACTCATTCAATTAGGGATGAATGCCAACACAAAGTTTGAAATGCTCAGAGATTTAATACGATTTTATTTCTTTTATCCTGTATCTATTCTTACAAATAGTACTAATGCACTGGGACAAAAGCGGGACCCACTGCAGCATTTTTAACCAGCTTTTCAGTACATAGCAAATCCTGTCGGTCTTTTAAGTGGGCAAGCAGATGTACTGTGTTACCTGACACTGCCAAATGAGCATTTCTCTCTCATCCCTGCAATTCACTCCTTCTCCAGCAGCCTACACAAGGATACAACATTTAACATGAAGTCAAAGCACTCATAAAGGAAAGCCAAACTCCCCTGAAACTTAGGATTCTTCAGTTTCATGACATACTCCAAAAACTGCAGATCCTTTTCATTGAGCTGGTATGTTACTGCCATTTCAATTTGAAAACAAGATGATTTTCCAGGGAAAAATAACCTCTTTTGAGCCAATTGGATTAGAATTTTAAAATACAGAACTCAGAAAAACCCACGTTGCCGATGGTTTTGATTAGAAAAGAGCCTTTTCTGTTCTGGTAAAACGTGAAATGGTGGGACAGGACTGCTGAAGATAAAGCAGGAAATGAGATTCCCCAGAAAATCAGCAAGTTTCTCAGATCAGTGCTGTCAGATCACAAGACTGTGTATGCATTACATTATATAATGAAAGGGTTGTTTGACTCTTTCTCTTTCTGTGCTTTTCTCCTCTTGAGCAGGCCTGGGGAACACAGAAGCCAAAATGGAGAGCAGAGGAGCAGAGCAGCCAGGAACAGTTAGAATAAGCTTGTAAATGTGTGCAGTTCGTAGCAAACCTTCAGAGCAAGGTGAGAAAGAGGCAATGACAGGGAAAAGGCTGAATTGACAAATGTGTATGATTTGTTAGGAAGACGTGGTGACTGAAACCAAGAAAGTAGATAAAATCAACAGCAGGTGATATGCAAATGAGGAAGAGGTAACAGAACTTGGGAAGACTTTCCAGAGTAGAGAAAATAATACGGAGGACGAGGTCTGGCTGCAGAGGCGCAAAAGCTTATTTCACAAAGAAAGAGACCAAACAGAAATTAAATTAATATATGTAGCTTTCCCTCTGTAGTCACTGGGAAAAAAAAAAAAAAGACTGACTTTTATAGGAGACTGAGGCTCCTTCATTTGATGTTGAAAAGACAAAGTGTTTTTTCATCACTTTACATCTAGCTTTACTTTTATATTGTAATTAAAAAAAAAAAAGGGCTACAGGGTGTTTCCTTGTATTCCATGTTTTCATGTCTTCTTCTTTCTTAATGTGAACTCTGTTGAGATGAGATCTTTTAGTAATGAAAATAGTGTTGCCTGTCTGACATAAAGAAAATAGTTATGGAAGCAGATTGGTTAGAATATTTGAATTCTCCTAAATCTATAGGTCAATGAGATTTGTTTTTTGTAATCACTTCTGATTTCTAGATAACCCTCTCATTCCTGGGTTTTATTTAAATAAATATCATGGGTGCATACTGAGCTTTCCAGTAGGAATGCCTGTCATGTCCCTGAATGATGATCTCTTCTTCACCTACACTCTGTTTTTAAAATAGAAAGTGTGATCATTGGGAAGAAGTAAACAATTCCAGTAATTGTAGTCTCATGCAATCTTGCATCACAAAATCAGCGTCAGTACCACTAACAAATTAGTATAATCAGCACAATGACTGTACACAAACACTTTAAAATTGAAGGTTTGTGTATGTTTTAGTGCTTGTGAAAGGAGCACTCTCACAGTATCAGAATCTCACATCTTCCATTTCTTCACAGAAGGGTTACATGGCATGAGCTGGAGCACAGGAGACTTAACAGTGATACATGACTTGGCACTGCTTACCTGTTATTTCCATCTTGTGCATTAGGATATAAAGACACAGGTCTTTCATTTTCACCCATCTCAGACTTTTGGACTTCCTCAAAATAATAAGGACATTCCCAGAGCTGCAAACCTTCTGCCATGGTGATTAGAGCTTCACGCTGCAACACTGCTGTCCAGAATCTCTCCGAAGTAATAGCAGCATAGCTCTGGAATACAAAGCACCCACTGTGTGTCTCCTTCAGCACCACAGCAGTCTGCTTTGCTAGCGTGATACTGGTTGAGAAGAAATGCTGTGTACGTGATGCCTGGGGGGTTCCTGCAGCTGGACACAAGCTTCTGTCCGTGTTGGTTTACAATTTCAGTATGATTCTGTTAGCAAGGGGGGGACGAAGCTTCAGCCTCTTGAAAATTTTTGTCCTCTGCCCTCTTACCTTGTGAGGAGGCATATTCTGACTCCCCGGAGACAGAAGTGGTGTGCTCGCTACAGGAATCATCCTGCTGGCCACTGGCTGGAGGCTGCCATTCCATGTGGGTGGCACACAGCCCAGAAGCTGACTGCAGCCTCTAAAGGCTTTTAAAACTAATCTGCTTCTTCCTCCTCAGAGAAAAGTGTAAGGGAAAGGTAATAAATTACAAAAAGAAATAACAAATGAGGACAACACAACCTTTTTTTTTAAGATGGTGTTGTTCTCAGTACTTCTATTTTGATACCTAGGTTCAGGAGCAACACTCAGCACATTTCTGCTGCCCACTGTATCATTTTTTCACAGTTAGGAGTGTTCCACTGGTGCACTGCTGACTTACATTGTATTTTCCCCATTATTTCACTTCTACGTGGAGAAATTTGAAATATTCATTTGAATGTGAAGAGGTTAACAAGAAATTGAATTTTCTATTTATCAGTAAGCAGTATTGAGGGAAGCAGTCCCATAGCCTTTCATTTAGCTCCTTTAATGCTGTCAGCTGTGATTCTAAATGTCATAACTAGTAACAGAGAAGGCATTTGTTTCTGAATTTAAACAGTCAGAGAGCCAAAAGTATGAAATAATGTGCCATAATGTGATGGGTCAGAAAAAGATGTATGTGGGTACATCTGGAGAGCTAATGTTTTAAACTGTTTGATAAAATACTAAAGAAGTACTTAAATTCTAGTAGTGATGAAGTTTATTAGTTGAAGGCTATGAAACTCATGTTGCATAGTTTCAGATCCTTTTCTATTTCATAGTAAGGTTTTCTAATGCCTCTTCCATGGTCTGCACTAACAGAACAGGCTGCCCAGAGAGGCTGTGGAGTCTCCTTCTCTGGGGACTGTCAAAACTTGCCTGGCCGTGTTCCGGTGCAGTCTGATCCTAGCGAGCCTGCTTTGGCAGGAGGGTTGTACTGAATGATCCCCAGGGGTCCCTCTCAACCCCTACCGTTCTGCGATTCTGTAATTACTGTGACAGATGCTAGAACAGTTCTAGTGGCTTGCTCATAGTTTAATATATGCACACTGTGTGGTATGTCCTACTATAAAAAGAGTGGCTGTGCTTCAAGGCAAGAGTGTGTCTCTGCTTTTTAGTGGCTGCCATGCTCCAGATTGTGTGGAGGCCTCTGGAAAGGAGGAGACTCTGCTCCCTTTAGAGCCCCCCAGCACACAAAGCATAGGGAGGCTCCCGGTGTGCTGAGAAGGACAAGACCTAAGACTCTAGGGATGTGTTGGGAGGCTGGAGAAAAAGGAAAGAGGAGGAGGGGGAAGGTGTCTTCTTGTAGCACAGGGCAGGCCCAGGGCAAGCTTTAGAGATGGCTGTGAAGAAGAGACAGTCCTGGAAAGCGCAGAGGTGGTTGTGCATGGTGTGCTCAATTCTGCCTCTGAGGAGCTGAGGTCCCCTGAATGGCAGGAAGTAAAGGAAGCCTAAATGAGGTCATAAAGTGTTAGCTATTGTACCAGTGGAGAGGATAGAGGGAAGGCAGCAATGATATGCAGTAGGAAAAGGGGGGCTGTGAAAGACAGGGCAGGTTTTATGCACGTGCATAGTCGTGGATATGAAGAGGCTTGCAGACATGCTCAGTCGTACCTGATGGCATGCTAAAAGCTGTGTGAGCAGCAGAGGGGTGCCAGCAGCATAGTTACACCTGTATGCTTAGAAGACAGTGAGCTATTGCTTATTACCATTGGTGACAGTTCCAATTAAGCTTTCCTCCCAGGGTAAGACAGTTTTAAAAACTGCCCGTATTTACAGAGTTCAGCACAAGGGATACTCCTAGAGATGATCAGCAAACAAATCACTGCAATAGCTCGTCAAACCTGAAACAACAGAATGAAAGAGCACACCTTTGCAAGCATTTTCCCCAGTACAGTACAGCCAAAGATGTGGTTTGCTCTATCTTCTGTCAGCAAAAAGAGACATTTACCATTATTCTCCAGATTCTATAGTCTTTGTCACAGAACTGTTAGGTGGCAATGAACCTAGGCACAAAATGAACTAAAAAGGTGAGCTCTGCATGATAGTGCCTCCTCCCTTAAGACCATGAAATAAACTGTGATCTGATGGGACATTACAAAATCATCTACAGAAAATAATTATATTCCTACTTAAAGGGACTCAAGGCTTAAAATTCTTATGCCACAATAATATTTTCTCTCTTTTGACTAATTACTTCTCTTGTAAGATCAAGAACATCCTTTTCCTGTCTGCGCTGATGCTAAGGACACCAACAAGACAGCTATACATTCCAGGTTTCTTTTGTTTTTCTTTATGGTGGTAGCAAATGACTGAATCATGTTGACTAAATATTTGGCAGCAGAGGACAAGTTAGGGAAAAATGGGAACTTTTGACAAACAAGACTCAACCTCTTCACAGGGTCAATGAATTTTTTTTTGTCAGAACTGCACACTTTTTCTCTTTTCTTTCTTTCTCCTGTTGTTCATAAATAGAGCCATAAAGTAAAAGAAAGATTTCATGTAGAAGGGACTCCATAGATATCCAGTTCCACCCCACCTTTGATCAGAGCCAAATTCAAAGCCATATGAGTTTGATTAAAGCCTTGTTTAGGTGACTTTTGAAACCTTCTAAGGATGGTGACTGCAAAATCTTTCCAGGCAACCTGACATTACAAAGGTACAGAAATATTTATTTATTTACATGAAGCGGAATAAATAATTGCACAATAATGACTTTGCTTTTATAAGTGCCCAGCTCTGCTTGGAAGAGAATTTTCCTCATAGCATCATAGGTCCCAGTGACAGATGGGCACTTTTTGAACAGTCCTAGATTTTCCAGAATTTTTAGCAAAGTAGTCAGCTCTTTTTCTTGCTGATGGTCCTGATATGCTGTCATTTGCCTTTGTGAATCCTCTTCATCTTCAGTTTTTCTGGACAAGGGGCGAATTCTCCAGTCAGTTCCTCCCACCCCAGACTAAAAATAAAGCACTTGCCCAGTTCTCTGGGAAGATTTGATGTTATAAAAGTATTTTTTTCTTTCAATAACATGTCTTAATAGGAATAAGCTACTGTTTATTATTCTGCACTTATTTTATAGGTATGATATCTGTGAATGCCAAACAGACAGAAGAGAGGATAGCATACACACTAGATAGATAGCTTCTCACCTGTGTATTTACAGGGATTCAAATACAACACTGGAACAAAACTTGAATTTGCTGGAGGATCAAGACAGGTTTTACTCCTGTCAGATAATCCTTTGCAACTGGAGGTCTCAAGTAGCTGAAATTTTTCGTCATGTCATAAAGAATGGTGCCTGCAAGGACAAACACTCGTTCGGAGTCTATCCAAGATCCTGATGGAAGGTTATCAGGTGCGTGCTGCCCTGGATGTGCCATGGTTTGAGCAGGAAGGGTTTGCAGGGCACATGGCTTCTTCCACATCTTTAAAAACACTAGGCCTCAGCTGGCCATGCTGTGTCAAGTGACAGATAAACCACCTCATGTTCATTACAGAGTTAACATGCAGTGTTATCTACTTCAGTGATTTTTTTCAGGTAGGTCATTTTGAAAGTACTTGATGATCCTGACACAGTGGATTGCAAATTCACACTGGTTGTTACCAAATGTAATTGGGTACAAGGTGGCTCCCAAGACTGGAAGCCTGCAAATCATTAGGCTGCAAATTCCATGCATTTTTTACAACATCCACCATGTGTTAAATATCATGTTCTACCAGTGGGGTGTATATTGTCTCTTCAGAGGTGCTAAAAGTGTCTCACAGCTGGCAGTTCCAGGCATCTTAGGTAACAGGGAAAATAAAATCAATAAAACTGACAATGTTTTATTCCTGTCAAAGTCAGGCTAATGAAAAAGGTATGTGGAAATGCACATTGTCAAAGTTAATATTTTCTACTGTCTTTAATCCGACTCCAAAACCAATTGCTAATTCATTGAAGATGGTGGCTTTTTGTATTCTATAACACAAAACCTTTTTTTCCATGAAGGTCACTGTGTTCTCTTTTCTTGGAATGAAGAACGAATTATTCAATTTACGGATATTTGCTCCCTTATTAGTTAACAATTGCTATTGATGCATGTTCTTTATCTTCAGAAACTTCTTGTGAGAGCTGTGTTTCCTTCCTCAGGTCTTGTCAACATTTAGACTGTGAACATGCAGAGTTTCTCAGCGCATCAGATTAGAAAACTATATGAAGTTTTCCTTTTTATTTTGACAGGACAGTCAAGTTGTGTAATTTTAGAAGAAGACATGGATGCTGTCCCAACCACCTACATTTTGGCAGAAATCCTGATGTCAAGCAGGCACTCTGATTTGTGTCAAGATTGTTGTTTATTTTGCACCATATGGAGAAAACTCAAATAATTTTGCTTTGTAATTATTTGATAGTTCTTGCATATTTTCAATACTGATTCAGTATTGAAAGACATAAAGGTACGTAATTATTTGAGTTCTATTATTTGTTATTAATTTAGTCACATTTTTTCTTTCCTCTTTTCAAATTGCTGTTTAAAATACTGTCCTCTTAAAAGTAACAATGTTCATTTTATGTTCTGTAAGTTAGTAGAAAGACTGTGAAAAAAACATTGATCAGACTATTGAGATTACATTTTCCATGACACATTTTACAAATACGCACTTTAACTATTAACATCAGTTTTCAACTATATAATGAGGAACAAATCAGAAGGAACTGAGTGAAAAAGTCCTGCAGTACTCCATTTCACAGAGCTTTAATGACAATTTTCATTTCTAATTCATGCCTTATTGGAATGCTTTTAAAATTCTAATCCTTCACAAGGAAGAAAAAATGCATACGTTAGAAATATCAATATGATAGAGTTCTTTTACCTTGAACAAAATCCCACTTCACAGTGAAATCGAGCAAAGAAGACAGCTATGAATAACAAAATAAATTTCTTAGGCAAATGCTTAAAATCAGCTTGGTTGGGTGGTGCATAACTGAAAATGTGTGTGTGTTTGTACATACCAGATCTATAGATTGCTCAGGACATTATACGTGATATCAAACTCTGGTATTTGCTTTTTCTTATTCTAATAGTCTACGAAAACCTTCCTCTTGTAATATAATAATTTCAGAGAAGGGTTCTGCAGAATCAGGACAGATGGCCAGTTATGAGGCACATGCCACCCTTTCATAATTCCATGCTGGGGGAGTCCTGCTCTGGTCAGACACAGTAAAAGTGCTAATCTAACCTTTTGAGTTCTCCTGGTTTCCAGTGGCAGTACTGGTTCACAGGGACTGTTCTGTCTGTCAGGACCGTTGAAGCAGTGCACATGTCTACCATCATGTATTCCCACCACTGCACCGCCTTTTCTCTGGTGTGCTCACTGAACAACGTGAGGTCAAAAGCTGATGATACCTCCTCGTGTACAGCATCTAGAGGTGTTCTTTCTGCAGAGGAATCAGTTGACTGTTTGGGTCAATTTTAATTTTTTATATGCTGTGAACATACAAGATAAAAGTGAGACAGAACAGACACAGGTTCATGGCCGGTAGTTAATGTAACTGTTTGAAAGGTTCTTACATAATGCATCTATAAAACAGACCTTGAGAAAACATATTTCATAAAATGGTTTTACTAGCACAAGCTGAAGGATGGTAAAAATCACAAAGCTGTTCCTCTAGTAAGCAGACAGCCAAATACAAACTTTCCCTTTCCTGGCTTTGTATTCTCCATTCCTCCTTCCACCTCTCTCCTCGTTTTTGCTGAGGTGTCTGTTGTGATGCTTTAAGCACATCAGATATCTTCTCCTGTGGCTCTCCTTGCACAGAAACTTCCAAAATCTGAGTTCTCAGCTCTTCCCACTGATACCCAAAATGTTGTAGACCTAATTGTCTTAACTGTACAAGACATCCTTGGAGTTGAGATGACACATAATCATTATTGCTAGTGCTACTGATTTCAGACATCTGAATCACATGACCCAGTAAGGCATGCAGTCATCTTCCCTCAACAGGAAATCATCTTCATTCCCTTACTATCAGACCTGAGCAACCTGGTGTAGTTGTGAAGCTAACCCTGTTTAAAGTAAATTTAGACTAGAGGTCCTTAGAGTAAATTAAGACCAGAGGTCCTTTTCCCCTTGATTTTGTCTGTATTTGTTACTGTACAGCTTTAACATCCTGGAAGGCTGGCACTGACCATATGTAGTATTAACAACATTTTGCAGAACATCAATGTGGAGGGGGAGGACTTTTATTAAAAGGCTTTGAGAACTGCATAGGAATTGTACCAGTTGTGCAGTCAGTGTGTCCAAATGCAGTTTAAAGTTAATTTTCCTAATACTATTGTGTTCCTACTACAGACACAATGCTATGCAGACTTGTCATCAGGAAACTGCGAGAGACTAATGCAAACATTTGCAGCTGTGCAACATTTATTAGTTTATAATTGCTGAAGTAAGTTATATGCCTTTTCAGCTCTGAAGACAGCCAGCCCCTATGTACAGAAGTTGTTTAATGCAAAGAAGCATACTGCTTTTCTAAAGCAGATGCTGTTAAAAAATAAAATGGAGGAAGAAAATATTCTCAGATGAGTGATAGGAGGGTACTAGACCTCTGCATGTTTAAGGCAAAAATTATCCCCACAAAGACAGGAGTATCCTCTTAACATTGTGATCTTGTATAATTCATTACAAATGCGTAGAACACTTTATTTTTTCACTTATGGAAAGATAGGAATAACTAAGGTTCAATTCCAGTTTAGCGTCACTAATAAATAATAGTCTATCTTGTTGCCACTCGAATGCTAATTGTATAACACATCTTGGGTAGTAGCTGTTTATCTGAAGTTTACAGATGCTATACATTATGTTCTTTTAAAAGGCAGTGGGAGGACAGCAGGGAGAAGTGTGGTTTCTTTCTCTGGATTGTAATGGGGGGGAGGAGGAGGGAAGTTGGGAGTCTGCAGCATAATGAAACTAAGAAACTCCTGGGAAAAATAGGCCTTGGCATGGGCTGCAAGTGGAAATCTGGTGAAGCCTGTTAGAGCAGGGTTGTGAGACTGTGAAACAGGACAGTAGGTAGGGGCAGGTGTATTTACAGACTTTCCTGTTTAAAAGTTCTTTTGCTTTAGTTGCTGTCGTACTAGCCCAGCATCCGCAAGTACTTCAGGTGTTCAGATTAAGGAAACGGTGCCGGCAGAATCATGTCAGGAGTCTGGCCAGTTCACACAGAGGTAAGAAACAGTGTCCATCCGTAAGATAACTGTGTTCCACTGGGTATCTCTGGAGTACTGTGTTCCCTAATAGCAGGGAAATCCTGTGCTGCACTGGCTGTGCTGCACTCCACCGTATCGACAGAAACATGTCGCTATTGCCACAAGCAAGGTTGGAGTTACCAGATGCATGAGTGGGAATGCTATCTGTGTGACCATGGTCATGTCCTCAGATAAGCATGTCCAACCCAGCCTGCAGGACAGAATTTATCCCCTTTTCTGACTGAGTAAACACCTCACCTTCGAAGCACCCTATGAGTTTTAAGTGAACAGAAGCACCTCTTGCCTACGCGAGTTAACCACAGGAAGTACTGAACAAAGTGAGCATGCAACAGTTGTTCTTTCTCTCTCCAAACTCCTGCCTCCAATATACATGTTAATTAAATTAATGTGTTTACACTATTACTTGATAGATAACACAATTCTCTATGCAGGTAAGCAGAGAGAACAAAGAAACAGATTAGATCCCAGTTCCATTGCTGAGACACATAATTAAACTTAGCCTTCATCCTCACCTGTTACTCAGAAGCAGGAAAAAAAATCCAAGGACCCCACTAATGTCAGAGCTATTCAATGACTGCATCCTCTGAGCAACCATTTGAGTATGGAATATGCAACAACAGATTTCAGAGTGCATGCTAAAACATTTTCTTCATCATAATCTCTCAAATCCACTTAGAATTCTGAAGAAGACTTCTCTGAGGTCTGACAATACCGTTGGTACACAAATTCACACTCTGTAGCAGTCTACTTGTCACAGAGTAGTGACTTACTGTGAGTAAGTGAGCTTCAGCCTTCTTCACATGGCAGACCCTTGTCTGTGCTTCATTCCAGAACACAACACCCTCTGGGCACAGATCAGGCTTTGAATGTTAAGCCAATGCAGTGAACTACCACTGAGTGGATTGCTTTGCACGGTCTTAAAATATAAAAAGTGGATAGTTTTATTATGAATATGTAATTCTGCATGTGAAGGTGCTATCCTCAAAAAAAGTTTAGGTAACTGTAATGAAGAGATACATTTAAATTAGTGTACCTTGAATCTACATGGAATTTGTGAGACTTGGATTATAGAAAAAGATCTTTTGTGGGTAGTTGTGCTGCAGTTAAAGAGCTACAAATATGAAATTGGAACCTCCAACTTTGTTGAAAATAACTCCAATGAGATGCAGCATAGATATGGTAGAGGGGAAAGAAAAAAAAAGCACCTAGAGAGAAAGTCACTTGAGAGAGTAAAACTCCGATACTTGTCATCTCAGTTGGTTTCCTGATTCAGAAAAGAAGGATTGTTGGTAACAAGTCAGCTAAAGCCATGAGCAAACCAAGTTGAGATTTCATTCTTTCCTAGGATTTTATTTTCTTCTATGGCATTGGGAGAAGCTTTTTTTTTTTTTTTCATCTTTATATGCATCTTGCAAGTTTAAATATGTGGCAGGTTAGCTTTGGCTAACAACCAAACTCCCACCTAGCTGCTCACTCACTCAACCACCACCACCCCAGTGGGATAGGGAGAGAAAATAAGAAAAAACAGGGATCAGAAAACTTGTGTGTGAAAATAAAGACAGTGACGTTGCTTACTAATTACTGTCACAAGCCAAACAGACTTGACTTGCCAAAATTAATTTATTGCCAATCTATTTTATAGATTTGGGTAGTGAGAAACAAAAAACCCAACAAGTCCTTTCATCCCTCACCAGCTTCACTCCTTTAGACTCTATCCCACCCATCACTGATTCCAACTGTTAATCCAGCACTGCCAAGCCCACCACTAAACTGGTCAAAGTACTTCAGTAATGGCCTGCAAAACTTACCGCGAATGAGATACAGCCATTTGGCAGCAATGCTGCTAGGGAAATCTTGCAGAGGTAGGGCTTGTTGAGTCCTGGCCTCTCCTTGCACAAGCACAAAATAAGATAATCCTCCTCCTAGGCACTTGAAATTCCATCTGTAAAATCAGTAAAGGTTGGGAACAGCCAGATCTCCTTTTTCAAATGTTCAGCATTACACTGCTCTGATACTTGCTATGGACCTTATTCTTTTTGTTTGTTTGTTTGTTTCCCCAGCTACACTTGCATATAGGCTGCTTTTATCCCTTTGCTTTTATGATAGTTTTTTCATTTTGATTTTCTCACTTGCTGGTATTGATGCTTCTCTCTATTTATAGGCAGCAATAGTTCCAGCTAAGACTTAATTTTGCAACATTAAAAAAAAAAAACAAGCTCTTCTAGTCTCCTTTAAAGTATAAATAGAAAGACAGTTATTATTGACTTGGTCATTAAGAATATGCCTGTCCTCTGGAAGTCAGGGACACTTCCCATGTTCAGGTGTGTTATCCAGTATGATTCCTTTTTTTGTGTTGGGCTGCAATTCAGATGTACAGCATTCTGTTTTCTTGCATTTGCACGGGAGGAAAATCAAGGTACACAGGTGAAATGGAACAGCAACAGCCTCCAGCTGATTAGCCTTTTATCAAGATATACCAATATTTCTTTCTCTTTCTTTGAAACACTTTTCTCATATATAACACTATTGCATTTACCTTCCTTGGTGCTTAATCCTGACAGCTTGTAGTGAACCTGTAGCAAATTAGTTGAGATTATAGGCCCTATAGCTTATCAGTTATTTCCAAAAAGAAACTCTCAGTTATGCTGAGATCTACGGATTTTTTCAAGTGTATCAAATTGCATATAACCATGTTAATTTTATTCTCATTTTCATTATTTCAATCCTTGTAGTCATTCAGCTGTTGCAGTCACCTTTTATGTAATACATCCCAGCCTAGCCTATTCAGTATGCTTTATTGACATGCACCTTTTTTTATGCCAGCATCATTAATGAAAATATTGGGAAAGATCAATTTCAAGGGCAGTACTTAAGAAACTCCACAATCACCTTCTGCCAGCACGGTATTTATTCTTCCAGCAGTACCTGCTGTATTCTCCTCTTCGTGGGCACCATCCCTGTCCTGCAGCTCCTGTACTAACCAGTGAATTCTGCTGCTCATTCAGATCTTTTTGAAACAGAGTCCCTCGAGTGAGACACACATCTGTCTGGCATTCAGTACTTCTGGAAAAGCATGGTAAAGAACAAGAAAGGTAGGCAGACGTCTGGCAGCCATTAAGTTGAAATCGGTTGTATAAATCTTCAAATTCCAGTTAAATTTTATCTAAATTGCTTCTATTTCTTTCCGACAGTGAATTAATTCCATAGCTTAAATTCTACATGATATTTCAAGACACTCTTTTTTCAGTTTTAACTGTGATACTTTTTAATACAACAATTTCATATTCAGCATATAATAAGCACTTTTCTCTACATCATCGTTCATATAACAGATTGTTTATGTCACATCTAAACTGTCATCTACCTCTCTAAAATTCTCTATCCAGACACTCTCGGGTAATTCTAGAAGTTGTTCACAAACAAAGGGCATACAGAAGAGGCAGACGCTAACTGCAACTAGTTAATATTTCTTTTTAAATCATCTGTAATTTGGTTTTTCATTGGTCAGAATTATAATCTTTTTAACCTACACATAGTTGATTGCCCTTTAGAACAGGAGTCAATTAAGTCAACTTAAAATTTAAAGAAGAGAAATATTTTTGAATAATCACAAATTTTTTTCCTTTTTTTTTTTTTCTCAGTTTTTAACTGAAGAGAGGAAATATTTCACAACAGAATTCATAATCAACCTGTGGAACCTGCTACCAAAAAAAAAATAAATAAAAGAAGTCCTTCACTGAGATGAAGAACTTGGTGGAATTCCAAGGCTGGCGCACGTCTCTGAATTCATCTCAGCCCCTTACTGATTGTCACTTCATGAAGTCAGAGTATCTTTACTAATGTTTGACAAGCTCTCTGCACTGCTCAACCAAACAGAAATATTCCCCTGAGGGTTTTTCTGGCTGCCCTCTCTGTCTCCCAGCTATCCGTGACATATTCTGTAGACAGCTTTAGATTTTGAAATTACCTCTTCAACAATGAATGAAGCAGACATTTGGATGCTCAGCTATCTCACACTTCTTTTCTTTTTTGGGGTAATCTATTTCTAAAGCAATTAACATCACCTGCAGAAGACTAAGTATCTCAAGACTGTGTCAGAATTTGTAAGAATGTCTGGATAACGTGAGCACACAGAGAAGTGGGGATATATTCCTTCACATACAATGAGGAAGTGCGTCACACCATCTCACAGCTGCAATATAGCCAATAATCTTTGTCTTATGGAATAGCACGGACATCAGAACAGACTTGTATGTTGTGAAAATGGATCCGGAAATGCTTTCTAACTGGTTTCAGTAGGCACAGGGTTTTTTAACAAGCAGAGGAGGCACTGAACAACTGAATCTGACACAGAAGATATTTTACCTGCCTTCAGCATTGGTTGGATTAGGAAAAATTTTATTTGTGTCCAAGAGATACCCAAAGTTGTGAGAGAAATGTCCCAGAGTTCTGTTCGCTGAAGTAAAATGCTTGTTTGGTAATTTCAGCTGAATACATCGCCATTCAAACGGGCTGAAACGCGTTTGCCTTTTGCAAGTACTGGCCTTGCTTGCTCTAGCAGCGTGACTACAGCAAGTTTGAGATCCCGTTCCGTTCAAAGTGAAGCCAGTATGACTAGAGTGTTGCTGAGGAGACCAGGGTCAGGGCAGGTCAGTCTGCGCTGGAGAGGGGAGCTACAGAGGGGCCGACGAAGAGCAGTTCTGGGGGCTTTCTGAGGCCCTGCGGCCTGTGCCGGGCCGGGCAGCGGGCGGGCGGGCTGCTGGGCACTGGGGGGCAGCCGGCACTGGGGGGCAGCCGGCACTGGGGGGCAGCCGGCACTGGGAGGGAGGAGCCGGCACTGGGAGGGAGGAGCCGGCACTGGGACACAGCCGGCACTGGGAGGAGCCGCACACCCGCGCCAAAACTAAAGGAACTCTTGTCGTGCCGCGCAGTCAGTGCTGAGGAGCCCAGGGTCAGGGCAGGTCAGTCTGCGCTGGAGAGGGGAGCCACAGCGGAGGGGCCGACCAAGAGCAGTTCTGGGGGCTTTCTGAGGCCCTGCGGCCTGTGCCGGGCCGGGCAGCGGGCGGGCTGCTGGGCCCTGCGGGAGCCGGCAGCACCCGCAGGCACTCAGGCTGCAGGAGGCCCCTGGGCGGGCCGGGGCACAGCGCGGGGCGAGGAGACGGTGCCCGTGTGTGCCGAGGGGCGCTGCCGCTGCCGGCAGCTGGGCGGGCAGCGCTGGGCCTCGGCTGGGCCAAGGGAAGCCCAGGGGCAGAGGGACCGGCCCTGCCTGGCAAAGCGCAGAGAGCAGGGGACACCGCTGCCGCGAACGGAGAGGCGCCGGGCTCTGTGAGCTGCCTCACCGGGGGAACACGGACACTTCGGTGCGCAGGGGAAGAGCGGCCATGGTCTCCGCCCGGCAGAAGGCCCTCTGTTCAACTGTTCCCAGAGTGGACGGGGGAACCCAGACAGAGTTAAATCACAGCCATGCAGCAACCCAGGCCGCAGGCTGCAGGGAATGCCAGGGCCTCTCCCTGGCAGCCAGGGGCGATGGTGAGAGCTGCTGGGTGCGCTGCGAGCAGATGGAGGATCTCCTCTGCCCGACTGTCGAACTGCAAGAGGCAGCTGATGGGTTGAGGAGGATCGGGGAGGCTGAGCAGGAGATTGACTGGTGGAGCCAGGCTCTGCCCCCCTGACACAGAAACAGGGGCACCCCTCTGGTAGCACCCAGGAACCGAGGGCCCCTGCACCCTGCCCACGTCAGACCAGAGGCAGTAACCAGCATGAGGGGAGTGAGTGGAGGGTAGCTCAAGGACGAGGCAGCAGAGGACCTCCTACCTTGCCCACCTCTCCCCCCCAGGTGCCACTAGCCAACTGGCATGCGGCTTTGGCTGGGAAAGACCGGGTATCACTGCAGAACAGATATGAGGCTCTAGCTGAAAGGGACCAGGCAAATGAAGATGTTGGTGATGAACCAGCTACACCAGAGGTATGTCCAGAATCAAAAAGGTCAACTGCTCACATCGTAACATCATCCACTAAGAAAAAAAGAAGGGTTGTAGTCATGGGGGACTCATTTTTGAGGGGAACAGAGGGTCCAATGTGTCGGGTTTACCCCTCCCACAGAGAAGTGTGTTGTCTCCCTGGAGCCCGGATTAAGGACATCACTAGGAAACTTCCCAGTTTAGTGTGGCCCTCAGACTATTTAATAATTTTCCATATAGGAGTAGATCAAGCTGAAAACAGTAGTTTGGGAATGATGAAGGGAGGATCACAGTCATATCATTACTATAATCCCTTATCAGTATATTCCAGAGATGGGAAAAAATCACTTTTGTAAGTACAGATTAAGAAGTTCCAGAGGTTGTGGTCAGAACTGGGTGATGACCCTCTCATGGTAGATTCCTTACTGGCTGGAGAATTTTTTTACATGCTTGGGATGTTGAGTACTGGGACACACCCTGCCAGCTGAAGAACCTCCTCTGCCCTCAGCTGTGGGAGACAACAGTATCTTTTCCAGGGGTTCATATCAGTAATTTAGAGCAAGAAAAACATATCAGTATTTCAAAAATATACACTGAGAAGATCAAGAGGTGTCTAAGTGTGAGGATGAAGTGTGAGAGACAGACATTGATATGTAGCTGTCTATGAGGTGGGGCTGTGACTGTTGTAGTACAGGACTAGAAGAATTTCATTGAATGATATTACGTAAATCAGGAATATGTTTTACCCTTGCTCATTTTTCTATTTGTGTAGAAATGCTTTAACCTCTTCCAGTGTGCTTCTAGGATGCCAGCTCTTTCCCCAGAAGCCCATCCTTAAGTGGGCTGACTGGCCAGTTGGGAAATACAGTCCTCTGCTCCAGAAAATAGGCTGCTTCTCCTCTGTCTCTATCTCAGGCATTTACAAATGGCCTATGGAGTCCTAGTGCATAGATACAAGGCCAGATCTTCACAGTCAACTAGGTAATTTTTGTGGTGTTCAGAGAGACTGACCAGCAGCATTTCTGCTCTTTTTCATGACAGCACTGTCTGCAGTCCTGTCCTGCATCTCTTCCTGCCCTGGGTGTGGCTGTATATCTGTATATCCATGCAGCGATATGCTAACACTGCATAGCACGCTATTTAGCTGAGCATGGTTATGTTGCTTACTGTTGGAGTGTCGATAGTGGTGCTGACCCGTCTCCTGTAATGCCAGCTCTGAAATGGGGATCTTCCAGGTATTATGGGATCAGTTGAGCCTGTAGTGGGATCAGAAGCTTATCAGCAGTTTTGGATAAGGGAGGTTCTTTAATGTCTGCACTGGCTGCATATGCTGTTTGCTGAAGCCCATGGTACATGCCACCTTCAGAAGTAGGCAGCAGGAATGCCTGCCATGTCTTTTGGAAACTCCAGCATGTGGAGAAAATGAAAATGTCATAATGTGATGAATCATGGATCACCTCCAACTACAGCACAGGTGCCTAAATATTCAAATGAGGCCCTCATTATTGAAGTTAGAGTTCGTTGGGTATTCAGGGGAATTTGTCACCTCTCCCAGGGTAGCTTCCCTGTGTCTAGATACAGGAATCCCTTTGCTCTTTGAGTCACTCCATGTGATAAGAATCAAATTGAAAGAGCAAGAGAGCTGTATTTTGGGAGCTAGATGGATCACAAATGTGAAGACTTCTGTACACCCTGTTCATATAGTATTATTAAATTAATATGTTTTAAGTAGCAGAAATAAGGCATTTCTATGCAGAAATACTAAATACATTAAGTATATTTACTACTTTCTGTGCTTCCCTGGTATTTATACTAGACTTCAATTTTTTTACATTCTGGATACCTTTTAGGGAATAAGAATTTGGTGGTAGCTGCAAAGTTAATAAACTGGTAAATTAAGACAGGAAAAATCCTGTATGTTTCCATTAATACAGATTGCTTTCCTCTTATTTTACATTTTCAGAACTTCAAAGTGCAAATATACTGGCCTCTTCAGTTCTACTGTAAGAATCCTAGTCCCACCTGTAGCATTTTAAGGGAGGTATTAGTTTTTTGGCATTTTACCACACCTTCAACATCGAAAATCCAAGAACAAATTTGTTCAAAGGGACCCAGATATACTCCTAGCAAGGCAAAACAACAATTGCAGTGGAAACCATACACAGTGGAATTACCAGCTGGCAAAATTGGGGCTACTTTAAAAACAGTTAAACAGCACTCCAGTAATGGCTACCTTCTGACTTTAAATTTTCGTTTCCTCCTATAGCTGTCTCTAGTATATGACAGCTCTATTTATGTACATTTCATGCCCAGTTTACTTTTGGTCCACAGCTCTTTGAACTCAGTCCTTAAACAGTCAGTTGTGATGTCCATGTTAATTGCAGATAAACAAATACTTAGAAAATCATCTTTGTCATACTATTTTTATTTCACTAATTTTAACTGAACATTTAAAATCAGGTTACAAAAAATACTTGCATGCTTTAAAGCTCCATCAAACCTTGTTGATACATGTTAGGAATTAAAGCTTCATTTATCTTTTCAGAAATGCCAATTTGTTGACTCAAGTGTAATATAGCATATGCTGCGTTTCCAGAGGGATGAATTCCATCATCTTGGGATTTTTGTATTTCTAGCTCAGAATGTTCTGTATATCTTCCCTAAATGCATAGCACTGGCAGATACATTTTTTAAGATCTTCAAGGATTTCTGTGATAGTTCCTCCATATTTATTCTGCATAAGTTTACTTAATAAGAAGTAAGCTTTGTTTGTGATGGGCTTCTGTATAATATTAGTAATGTAATGTGTAACGTGATTCAGCACCCCAAAAATATTTGTCATATAAAGTAGGAAATTTAGCATGAGATCACAGCCTTTTTTTTTCTTTTTTTTTTTTTCCCCCCAGATATCTGTCACTGTCAATTTACTTTTATTTTAAAGCCCCTAAAGGATATAAAACGTTATTTACTACTACTGAATTAAGATTATTCTCTGTTGCATTTTATTCTGCTTAGGAGCAAGATACATGGCAAACTAGTACAAGCTAAAACTCCTCTATTTGTGAAATTTTATAACTTCAGAGGCAGTGGCTATGAAATCATTGCCAGGATGAAAAGTGCAGGACTGCTCTTTTTTACCTACAAATGATCAAAGGAAGCCACATAAATGAAGAATAATTCTGAAAATGTGACATGATGCTTTTATTTCAGCTTTAATCATCCATCAGCCACCAGAGAAAGATATCTATATTCATTTAGTTTCAGATTCTCTGTATTTTTTCCAGCCATATCTGATAGAAAACTTCAGGATACATAAAAAAGTATACTGCATTAGGTTGCTAGACATGAAGCAATTTTTTTTTGTTTCTATAGGGAAAGAGAAGAAAAAGAAGAAAAATTGGTTTAGTTGATACCATTTGTTCAAACTATGTGGTAAAAAAATGCTTACGAGTTCCACAGCCCAGACAGTGTAAATGGGAGCAAGGGTGCAAGTGGGGAAGAAAAGCTGCCCAGGATCTTTCATTCTCTCCCCCAAATTCTGCAGAGCATGCTCTCTTTGTGAAAGAGACACTAAGAATTGGCATTTTGTTACTGCTAATAAGCAACAGCTTCTTTTGTGTGAAAAATGAATGAAAATTAGGGAGAGTAGATTGAATGCCTTTCATTAGCAGCGGTGGATATTTACTGAGTCCATCAGGGATCACGTGGAACTAAACAGCACAGGACATACTCGTATCTGTAGCACTGAAATATGTGTGCTATTTTAAAAATCTGTAGATCAACGAGGCTTTGTGCCCGCCTTTCTGTTAGCAGAAACTCTCAGCCGAGTTTTTTCATGCTGCTTCTTATTTAAAATCTAAGTAATCCACCATGTTTTATCCATCCTTGCATAACCAGGCATGTCCTTCTGAGAGATTTTACAATTGCAGGAAAAATACAGAAAATCACTGGGCTAGATGCATTTCATATTTCAGTGTTGCACAAAGAACAAGCGTTCTATTCAGGGCTACGTTAGGCCTATACACGTGAAGAACCGTTCGGTTTCTGGCATTGCACCCAGGTTCATATTGTCCTTGAGCGAATTTGTTTCGTGAGAGGAAAAGAATCTTCTAAATAATACTTTTGGAGTGATCTTATAAATCTTTCCTCTTCCCCTGTTTTAGTGGTTGTTGTTTTTCTTGGCCTGTGTATGGCTGTGAAAAAATCTGTCATTTCCTGATGAGCGTGGGATACAAAGTGACAGAGTTAGAAAAGTCAGGTAGCAGCAAAAAACCCCAGAATTTTGCCACATATCTCCTAGATGTGCCTAGAGTTGGAAGAAAAAGTTACTTGAAAAATAATAAACCTCCTGCAACTTCATTCTGTGTGGGAACTGCATTTCTTCACAGTGTCTCCCTCACAATAGTGTAACAATTCAATGTTTATGATTATTTAGGTTTCGTTGTTGTGGACTATTATGACTTTTGAGTAACCCTTTGTTCACTGTAGTATCTTGTCTCCTAGTATTTTTATGGCCTTTTAAAATGCTGGTCAATGAAATGCAAGAGAAGTGACTCGTGGGAACCTTCTTGGCCTTAACTTAGACAGGGTGTGATCTGCAAATCCAGGCAGGAATCAGTGCTCTCTTCAGTTGTCTTCCTGCAGCGCTCATACCCAGAGCTGCCCTTAGAAACACCCCCATCTCTTGCTCCCAGAGCATTTCACTGGCTCACCAGCTTGTCTGGGTTGGCCTTGGCTGCCCACCACTCGTGCTGGCACACCCACACTGGCCACGGCACCACAGCCACGCGGCCCCTGCGGGCTGGCCCCCTGCGGGCTGGCCCCCAGCGCGGCACTCGCACCCTGCACGCACACACCCACGGGGACTCAGCATGAAGAGGTCTCACCACGGAAAGTGTTAGGAAGATATTTAATAAGCCAGGACAGACTGTGCTGGTCAGGTTCAGGGCATGGCCAGGAAAGCATACTGACTGGCAAACTATGCACCGTCAACACTTTTAATCTTCCTGCCCTGCCGTTTGTCCCACTCTTGTTCGTTCCCAAATCACTTAAACATCTCCCTTTTCTTACCTTTTGTTCCTCCCCCAAACATCCCGTAGTAGCTCATATGCGATCCCAAAATGGTCTACCCCTGCATTCTGTAATGTTTCCCACACTCCTGGGCAGCAACAGCTCTTAATCCAAAAGATGAGCTGCAGATCTGTCTCCCATGGCTCGGAGGAGTGAGTGTCACACCTGGAGACTGGGGCTGAGACTCTCCAGGGACAGCCCTGGGAGGAGCACAGACAGGCTGTTCGTTCCTCTGAGTCCTTAATTTTGTGCTCCTCAGGGTTTGTGGAGATGGGTCTCTGTTGGGTTGATGTTCCTGTGATGGGTCTGGGAGTATCCAGAGCAGGACATCACTTGGACTTCTCCATTGTTGTCTCTCTGTGCTCCTCTGTGTGAGTGCAGTTGAGCATTTATCACATAACGTAACAATCTAAGTTTGCTTCATTGTATACTGCTCCTTTTCTCCTGCTCCAGAATACAAGAAAAACAGTAGCCTTAAGTTATACCGAAAAGAAAAAATCCAGAACAATTGTATTAAACTGTTTGCAAAATGAGGTAATATGTTTCAAAACAGTAGACATCATTGAGTTGCTATGCTGTCTGAAAAACATTTAATCTTGTGGAACTCTTGGAGGTTCATTTAAAATAACATACAGACACCCCCAGCTGTATTACCTTTCCTTCTTGACTTTACCGGCCTACCTTGGCTTTTTTTTTTTGTTCGAATGACTTCATAACTTAAAAAACCCCCAACTTTTTCTTAAAATGCTCTCTCTTTTTATTTACATTGTTTTTAAAGTATTTGTTATTTCCAAGTGAATTCTGGAGTGACTGCAAACATCCTCAGGCCCCTACACAAACACCAGAGCTCCTGGATGACAGAAGGCTGAGGTGGGGCATGGGAGAGAGGAAGGGAATGTGAAAAAGGATGGATATGTCTGGCTCCCTCAGACTAAAATTAGACCTTGTCAGACTGGGAAATGAGCCTAAACAAGCCAAAAATGAAGGCTTGTTTTAAGAGTGATGTTAATATTTTCATTCCCACTGCTTTTTAACTCTACTTTTCATCTATCTGTCCTTTTACCTGGTTGTTGTGTTTTGTTTTGCTTTTTCCATGAATCTGAGTTTCAGTGCAGTTTGAGCTGCTGTGAATAAGAGGGTCTTCAATTTTGTGTCTCACTAACACCTGATGTGCAGCAAGATGGCTGCACATCATGTGAGCCGTAACATTTAAAAAACAGCTGTTGTGTATATCGTAGTATAATGATCGTGTCACAATCGTGCCATAATAAGTAATTTGATTAATAAGATGTCCAAAGCTAATTGTCTTTTGAGTCAACAAAATACTGGAGTTAGCACCTGGTGAAATTAATGCACAACTGCACCACGCTGCTTCAGAGAGAGGTGCCCCTGTAACTTACACTCAGAGGAGTGTAAGTGAAGAAATGTACTTTGTACACAAGAGGTGTCATGGGAGTATTGTAAAGAGCCACAAGCAAAACTTTGGCTCTCAATTTTTCAAGACTTGACGTCATGACACCTCAGAGTGCAAAGGCTCGTCCACTGAAAAGCTCAAAAGGCTCGGAGCAGATTTTAAGATGATGAAGAAAACATGGAGTGAACATGCCAAATTTACATTTGTTAAAGTAACATTAAGACTGTTTGCTTGGACAGTAGAGGAATGGTATTTTAATCCTGAGCAGCAGTTGAATCAAGTAAAAGTGTAGCTGAAATATCATTAAATGTAGTTGCAAGTGAAAAATAACCTTTTTCTGCTGCATTTCAGATCAGTCTCTGTTTAAAACTTATTCTATCTATTAAAGTAAATGACCCGTGTAAATGTTGTCTTAGTGGGATAGAATAACCTACATCACTTCTGAGAAAATACAGAGGTAATTTCACCATATGGAACATAAGTTTTGATCCAGATGTTATTTAGTATTTCTGTTAGTTCAACTTGTGGTACCAGGATAGAAATCTGAACAGTGAATCTTCTGCAATTATGCTGGTTTAGATCTAAATTTTGAAATATTTTAATACTCATCCTGCCTGTTGTAAGGCCCTTGGGGGGATTTCTGTACCAACTAGATAGAAGACTATGTGGGGAGGGGTGTGTGTTGTGTGTGTGTGTAAGAAAATTACATTTTTCCACTCTCTTTCTAGTTTTTCACACTTTTCATTCAATTTCAAGCTTCTCCAGGAGCATTATGACAATTTAATTGATAGGAGCAATCATCTTAGTAAGTACCCAGTTCTAGATCCAGTCCACCTAATCTAGCTCAAATCTGAAATCCAAAGAGAAACTTTTTTTTCCTGACAGAATTGGAATATATTGGCAGGCCCATCAAAGCATGTGAAGCATCCAGAATGTTACGAAACTTGCACAAAGATGAGCTGTAGACAGTCTGGTCTGTTGTTTCATCTGACACAAATTAGGAAGGTGTAACATGATACAATGACTATTATCCCTCTTAGAAATTTAAACATATTTAGTGCTTACACTGGCAGTGAAAGCATACCCATATTTTACTGCATGTGTCCTTGATAAAGTTTTTAACACGACAGAAAACTCGAGTTCCAACCTACAAAGAGATGTTTTGTCAGACCAAGTGTAAAAGGTGAAACTTGTTAAGGCATTGAGCAATCACAGCTGGCTTTCTTATTCAGTTTGTTACAAATCAAAACATACTTACCCCTGGGAAACAATCTTACCCGCGACATACAGAGAATAAAAAAAACTTCCTTTTTTTAATTTTTATTTTAAGTTTGTCACACTTGTTCTATAAATTGATTTTGAGTGTTAACATAGTCAATAATATCCAAAGACCAGAGCCATAAGTGTAACAAGGGCAATTCTAAGCATGCTTGTCTTCAGATAGCATGGTTTGCCCGAGGAACTTAGCAGCACCAGCCATGTAGTACTGCACTACATGCAGCACAGTTGTGGAAGCGTTCACATCACACAGCCATACTGGCAGGAACATAGTCCTCATCTAAGCACCCTGCCATGAAGCCATACAAACACCAAAAGCAACCCAGACGCTCCTTCTCCCTCCCTCTGTCAGTTGACACTGCTGAGTTCTGAGAATGTCCTGAAATTTACTCTTATGGAAAGCTCTAGCAGCAGAGATGGAAAAATATTTTATTGCAAAGCTTGCATCTCCATCATGGATCATGCCTAAAACCCTGGGAGAGCAGGCTAATATCCTAAGCCCACGTTCCCGTTGTTTGGAACGCCTCTTAACCACTAATAACAAAGCTTCAGTTTAGGAGTAGTTGGAATAAATGATGATGGATGCTTTCAGGAAATTGATATTCCTTTACTGCATTTGCGATCAGTATTTAGATGCAGTAATTAAGTCAATTATTGTGGAAGGAGACATGCATATTTTATTATTGTAAAAGCTGACTTGTACTATTTATTCTTGAGTTTCCCTACAAGTTCCTACAGGGATGAAAAGGGACAGATCATATCTCCTTAATTTGTTTTTTTTCTTTTTTGGTATCAATTAGATAATTCTATATTAATATAATTCCATTTATACTTGGAAATGTTTCTTCATTACTGTAAGAGAAAAAAACCCCTGCAGCTTTTTATAATCAAAATGGGCATTCTCCTTACATTAAATCTGGTTTAGGGGGCTAGATAAATATTGTAGATGCAAAAGAAACACTCCCAAGCTCTGAACCCATGAAAGAAGAAGGAATAAAAGGAAATACATCTTGTTGTTGTTACCATAAAACTAATATATAAAGAGAAAAGAAGAGGTTTCATGTCTCACTATGCATTCACATTATCTTTACACAAGCTGTGATTCTTCTGTGTGTCATCCTCCAGACTCCTGCATGTAGCTGCAATTCAGCTCCTCTGGGAGAGATCTTCCCCTTGTTTACACAACTGGAGGCCTTAAAGTCTTCTAGGCTTATTACGAGAGTGATTAAGCTCACCGACTTCCTAGAGGACATACAGAAATCACCATATCCAAAGTAATCTCACTACACCCCTTTTGTGCTTCTGTAAACGGCATTTGTAATTCTCTAAAAAAACCCAAACCCAACCTTGTTACAAGGAAAAGCTGCTGAATTAGAAAATACCCCTGTAACAATAGAACTCATGCGACTCCAGGGTCCCAATTTTCCATCCTGAAGAAGAGTCTGCTAACACAGCACTTGTCACCAGTACAAACCAAGAGGGTTAGAATTAGAAGAAGCCATCATCTTGGTACACAGTCTTCAGCTAGTCAGAGCACCAAGAGTCAAATCTTCACTAGTGTATTTTAGATAAATCACAGCCTGGAACTACTTAATCAGATTAATTATTCCTGAAAATGTATCAGCCTCAGATGAAGTGGAACTATCCCTTTTAGCTATTTGTACATTGTTCATTTAAAAAAACCAAAAAAACAAAAGAAGGATGTTTTATTCATTAATCAAAAACTGTTGCTCTGTTTAACTGATGGTCACCCATAGCTAATTTATTTCATTCTTCCTTGGAGAAACCTCCACTAATTAATTATTAAATAAAGTCTTTGGTATAGGCTCAGTAACAGCGTTGTGAATAATGTACACAATGCACGTAACAATTTTGATATAAAGCTACATGGTACAACAATTCCCTCTCTCATTATCTTTCTTTTCAGCTAAGGACTAGTTTCTGAACATCATGATGGTCACTGACTTTATATGGATTCTCCTGAAGCTGAGTGAACAAGTGAAAATTATTCACTTGGCTGGAGGTTTCCGGACAATCCACGTAACAATGACAGAGTAAACCTCCATATGTAAAAAAGATCACAAAATTGACACTTCAGATGTAAAATAGAAATTACTCTCTTTCTTAGGGTTTTTCTAGCTTAAAAACTTGCCGTTCCATGTTTCTTTAACTGTGGTACACAGAATGTTTGGCTTGTTTTTTCTTTCTCTGGTCTTTTTTTCTAGGTTGTGCATGTCATTATTTCCCAGCATTTTTGCTCACTTCTGCTTTCTGTGCTTAGGTAAGGAAGTAAGATTGCTGTTGCATATCAAGGGCAGGACTGAAAGCATCCATTTGGTTATAACTAGAGGATTCCCATTATCAAAATGCTTGTGACTATCGCAGTGTCTGCTTCTGGCCCAGCTCCTGTGCAAGGGTAAAGTAAATGGTATTATATAAGAGCAACAAAATATATTCTTTGAGTTAAGGGTACGTTAAGTTTTACCAGAAGTATAGCCTGAAGCAGAATGATGTTCACAAGTTTCTGAAACACACTGGATCTGAAAGAGTTAAAGTAGGCAAGAAGAAAACCAACACTGAATGAATACCTTTGTGGAAAACAGGAGTGTTTGTGTGTGCCTTCCAGTTGCTGAATGTATTTGAGCATGTGAACCAGTAGCATTAGTTCTCATGAGACCAGAGGGAGAAATCATCACTGTATCAAACTTGGTCTTCACCACTGCTGCTAAAAGACAGGTATTCCTCTGAGAAGAGCCCTAGAGATATTCCTGCAGATTCTCTTCAGTATTCAGTAATATTAATGGTTATCTGGCCTGGTCGAACCATGCTGTGCATACGTGTTCTGCAGTTGTATTATCTTAGCAGCGTGCAACGGCCCTGGGCCGGTAAAGGACAGATGCTGATTTACGTGGCACAGTAACAGCGATGTGGCAGATTTATGTCTCCAGGCCAGCCCAGCTGTGGAGCAGGTACTTGCCCTGCTGCTTTACAACACCTCCAGCCAGCCGTGGTGTGAACAGGGGTGGGACATTTGCATGCAGAAAGGATTTAATAGGTATCCTGCTGACTGCTGTGGCCGCTGTTACGGTTCTGCTTCTGGCTGAGTTGGAAGATAACAGCTCTAAAGGCAGAGCTTCACGATTCTCTTAATCTAAAGCAAAGTCTTTACACAGAAAAACTGGTGACAAGCATTGGTCTGCATAGTGGGAAATCTTTATGCAGCTATTGTTGATTATTTAGCATGTGAGATAATTGCATCTCCATGTAAGCTACTACTCTGCAGAACAAGGGATACGGCTTTCCTGAGAGATAGAGGGAATAGCTAGAAAAAGCATCTGCTAACACTAGACTTACGTGTGTAAACAGAACAAGCTACACTTAGAAAATAATTAGACTTCGTATTACTAGTTTATCCTCCACAAAGAAGCAAAATTACTGACTTTGACAGCTGTTTATTAATTGAAAAGCAGACTTAAGTCCCAAGATGTGAGTGCACATATAAAACACTGCAGCTACACTCCCCATCTTTCCCCTTCAAAACACTGCAAGTGCTGTGACATTTGAAGCACAGTCAGGAAACTCATCTGAGCATAGGCTGGATGGGCATCACTGCTACTGTTGTATCTTGTGCCAGGTGAAGAAATCTGAGCCCTCAGACAACTCTTATTAACAAAAGTGCTTTCACTTCTGCTAACTGGCCAAGTTGTCAGCAGCCCAAAGAGGGAAAACTGCATGAAAATGGAACTACATTTTACTTTGAGAAGTGGCCTTTCCTGTTGAGTACTGAATTATAATGCAGAACAGCGTGCGGAACTTTGCACTGAGGTGTCTTATGAAATACTCTTTCTACATAGGAGGGTAGTCCACACTGTTTTCAAGTTGACATTGATGTGAGCAGTAAGTCTGACACACACAAACAGGAGTTAGAAAATGTTGATACACTATTATTTTAAGACAGAAGGAGATCTAGCTAAAATACATTAAGAGCAAAGACATCTTAAAGAACTTGTAAAAATGGGTTACTAAATTATATGGTTGTATATATGGAGAAAAGATGTTTTTCTCTTAGCACATCTCCACTGCCTGTGAAGAATAATCATTAGTCTTGTGTGGTGTGAACAATACCACAATGCTAATGATTTAGAAGATTAGATTGAAACAGTTCCTCTCATCTGTAGAGTCATTTTTTGGAGCCCTGTCCTTCCTTCAGCCTTCCACATTGCTTTAATTTTGCTTCCTAACTCAGTTTGCTTTGCTGCAACTCAGGGCTAATGGTGTTTTTTCATTATTGTCCTTCATAAAATGTCCATCACGTGATGGCCTTAATAAAACAGCTAACCAAACAGCAGAACAAAGAAGGTTTTTATCTAAGATTGCAACAAAATGAGAGAAAAAACTAATTGGTAAGCAGAGATGCTCCAGGATTTGCATGACCTTGCATAAGTTGTTAAAGCAAACCATGCTTTTATTTCTGGGTTGTTTTGTTTTTTAAATACAGGATGAAAATACAGTAAGCTGATTCTAAAATGAGTTGTTTTATAAAGCTAGAGGCTTCTTTGTTGCTAAAATTAGAGTAGAACCCTGAAGACATAAACAGCAAGCATTTTAAGAAACAGGTAGGAGATGGAGACTTTAATGTAAGTGCATCAAGCTGCCCTGCAGGAAGGCAAGCTAATGAAATTGCACTGATTTTCTGCAGCAGTGAAGAATGTCACCATACATGAGTGCTCTGACCAAGATAGTCCCTGGAACGCCCTCTGCAGTAATTTGCTCTGGAAAAGACAGAGCTTTGATTTTATCCTGGGACAACGTGGCACATGTAGTTCAGATATTTTTGAATTATTTGGTTATATGCCACATGCCACACTGCAACAACACATTCTAATAAAAATTATAGAGTTAGGTGTTTGTTCATATATATAATAATATGACTGTCTAACACTTCATTAGACTTTATGTTTATCATCCAAATATTAGGTTGTGTTTAAAATATATCATCTCAGATACACAGTATTCCACAGTGTTTGTCCACTCATGGTACACATTTTTGTGCCATTTATTTAAAGGAAAATTTTGTTTTCACTCGATTTTAAAATTAAGAAAATAAAAAAATATTGTTTTCTAAATGCTTGAAATTTGTTCAGCCACGAACTGAACATGATACCTGCAAGATATTTCTGATTGCAAAAGCATTTAAAAATAACAGGCTGTAGAAATATTATTGTTATTTGACATGTTATAGTATATCAAATGCATGTTATATATATAATATGAGCTGGTTTTGAAGGAGCACCAGGGTTTTTCTTGATAATTTGACAATGTTCCTCTGTTTAAATGTACATCTGGACATGGCACATGATAAATCATCTGGTAAGTTTAGCACAGCCAGAGCTGCAGGACTCTTCACAACCATTTGCAGATCGATTTCTGTTTCCAGGGACTCCGTGACACTTTCTAGTTCAGCCACAGCCTCAGCTCTGTGCTCAGTTGGCTCTGTATGAACTGTCCTCTGGGCATGTAAGTGAAAACAAAGGGGAGGCGAGGAAAAGAGAGAAGAGCACCAACTTAACACATCCTTGGCATGGGGGGGAAGGGAAAATGCTGGATGGGTCAGGAGAGGAACAGGAGCATCCCAAACCACCCTGAGGTGTTTTGCAGTCTCCTCTGCCTGAAGCTGTTCCAACTCCAGTCAATTAATTTTTTCCTGGAGATTCTTCAGAGCAGAAAATTCAGATGTAATTGAACAAGTAACTTTTGTTAGATGCCACTAAATCACCACTTTGAGAAAACATTGAACTTGAAATGTGTTTATAAAATCATGTTATGGAGAAAGTCAGAGTGCTACTTACTAGCATCCAAGACTCCTTCCAGGAATAATTCTTCCCTTTAAACCATAACAGATTCTAAGATTGGTCTCAAATAGGTGTCTTTGGTGCACACCTTCATCTGAAACATTTGGGAAAGATGTATGTGTTTCCCAGAACGAGGCATATAAATGTTCTGTAAATTAAGTGCAGTGTTACCTTCTGACTTTTGATCAAGAGGAATGAAAGGTCACAACTAGGTAGTTGAAACAGTGGCCATTCTCTGTATTATTATTACTCTAGAAGTGCATACTAGCACAAGAACTACACAAAAACAATGTTCCTGTGAATGGTTACAGAGCAGAATAAAACCCTACAAAGGGCTATGAGTTTATTTCTCCAGCATGGAGGATAAGTGCAGAGCGAAAAGCAAGAAGTCACTGCAGCTAAGGAGAGAGGGAGAATATGAGGAAAGCTGATGGGATGGCAGGAAGCCCAGGACCAATGTCTAAGGTTCCCACTGAAATTTATTGGATTTTAATGCTGAACTGAGGCTAGAATATGAACCTAGCTGAGGTTAGAATATGGAGGCAATTACTCGCATTCATTTAGATAGGAAATTCCATACAGGTTTCGAAATTCGTAACAGCGTAGGACTTGTAAGAACTATTTTTTTTAGTACATTAATTTAATATTGTTCCTATCAAAATAGCTGCAAGTAAAACCAGAAAACTTTCTAATTATAGATTTCTATACTGTATTTTGGTACATATTTGTATGAAGGGCTGTAGAAATTACTATTAGAAACTATACAGTGTAGAGTGAGGAGCAAGTCACCTCACTGGATGTTGTTCAGCTCTCCTATGTGAGCTGCTAAAACATACTGAAAAAACAGCTGTGCAAGGAACTTTACTCACTGTGTAAGAAATGTGTGTGAAAAATTATTTCAGAGGATCAAGACATCCATAACTGACCATAGGATTTCGCCAAAATAATCCTCAAATTAAGAATTAAAGTTACTAAATAATTTATAATGAACTAAAGGAAAAATTAATTCAAGATTATCGAAAAGATAGAAGTATTGAAGGAAATACAGTTAAACCATTCTGCAGTTCAATTAAGAGACTAGTTATAAGGCTTACAAAAAATTAACAAGATATTTGAATTATGTTTTCACCTGAGCAAGTGCTAAAATTAGAAAGCATGAAAATAGACACAGTGATATTTTTGGTGCTATGGGTTACTAAGCAGAAAAAGAAAAAGAAATCTTAAAGAAATTCAATGAGTTCAACTTGAAAGTTGTGACATTTTCTCCCAAAACTTATTAAAGGTGTCTTTCAAGTCCTGTTCTTTACCGGAGGTTTTTAGCATGTGCTGTGTAGCAGCATAGTCCCCGCTCTATCTGTACTGCATTCTCCATGCTTCTTCAGGACCTGCGCAAAGATCGGAAGAATAACATTTCCTTAAATCTTCATGATTATTGCAGTTATTTGTTCCTTTTACAGCAGCAAGCCCAAGAAATCTGAATCTGACTCACCAATGTGCTGATTTTGCTTAGAAGTTAATAGGATAGGTTTCATAAACTTCCAGAAGAACCATGGTCCATACATTCACAGATCTCCATTGTTTTCTCTCTAGTTTATGTCTCATACGCAGACCTCCACATTAGTTTATAAAGGCTCTTTGTATGTTTTTCAGAAATAGACATTTTAATAGCAATTGTTAAAGATCCTCACAGATGCTGAGATTTTCCAGTACTTACTTTTTTGGTTTCCTTTCATCTTTTTAAACTAAAATAATGAATTTGAGAAGTGCACATTTGTCTTTGGTGCGTAGCAAAGCTATCATCAGTAAATACCCCCTGGCGTGTCTCTCCATAGCGCCCTGCAGCATAACAGACTTGTGTTATGTACCATAAAAAATCTTTGTTCTTCCTGAAAATTAAACATAAACATGCCAAAAAGCTTCACAGCAAAATCAACATAAGCATCTATAAGTAGGGAAAGAAGCAATTAAGAAAAAACTGATACATGCTTAGAAAAACACTCACTTTTTGTACAGTATCTGAAATAAGTGTGGTTAGGCAAACAAGCTTAGGGTGAACTGTCTTTATGTTTATGTCCATTTAAAATATATTCTGCTTGAGCATCATCAGCCAGAAATGTGCTCTATTCATTTGAAGATTTTTAGATACTGCTCTGATTGATACTGCTGACGCAGCCTAAAAAAACCTTGGTTTTCATTTTTTGGCTATTTACCACTGGCAATTGACAGCACTTTGGGATAGCTCCAAAACCTGCCCAAGCCATGAATAATACATCTCTTCACTCAGTTAATAGCTTGTTCCCTTTCTCCCTTCTTTCACTAATTCATATGCAGACTGTTTTTCAAGCCTCACAAGTGGAGCAACTTCAGCAGCAGTAGCAGCAAAAACCAAGATGTGTCCCATCTGAGGCCTAGTCATCCCCAGATAACACTTGGAAAGAGCATCTTCTAAGCCTGCTCCCCAGTTGGTGAGGACTCAAAGGCTCTCTAAACATCAGAGCCAAAAGCAGACAAAGGGAGGAAACACCTGACTTCTCTCCACACAAACTGTTCATGGAAGCTGAAGAAGCCAAAGTGCAAGGAGAAGCAAAGACATAAGGGTCTCAGCAGAGCGACCTTGCTGTTAAAGCAGAGAGAATCATTGCTCCCTGATAGCATGAGGAAAGGCTGTGAGCAGATCTTCTTATAGCTGAGATGGCAAGGCTTTTTTTTTTTAATATATATTGAAGACTTTAGGATGCTTTTCAGCAACTTACCTGAAATCCTAGCCTACAGCACTTGTAGTGACTGAAATCCGGTTCCCATGTTGTGAGCTCTTTAAGATCCTTTGCAATGCAGTATGACCATCTGTTTTCTGTTGTTAACAAAGCTACCAAGTTTTGTGTAGCTCCACATGAGATACTTTCTCAAACTCATTGAGGCGTGTTGCAGATTGATACACGTATCTGCCAAGTGTCAGCCTTTAATTAACTCAACCTGCAACTGCGGTGTTAGGGTAGGACTCAGAACATGCCCATATGTGTGGAGCATGAAAGCTGGTAGCTGCCTTCCTTGGAAAACTGCAGACATATGGAGAGTAGATTGGTAGGTGGTTGATATCAGGAATTGATACAGGTGTGGGATGTATGTGTATGTGGGAGAGAATCTTTGCTAGTCTTGCTTGGTAGCTGTAGGATGAAGATAACTTGGAGTAACTGAGTGCTCTGGGAACTGGAAAAATCTGCTGGAGGTACTCGGAGCTGCATTTGTTCTGTTTGGCTTCTGGAGAACTAGGAGGTGGTGAGAAGGAGTGCTAGTTTTGCATCCCATGTGATATTGCTGTCACCGTCACAGATACTGCCCCTTCACAGCTGGGATTCACAAGAGAAATGCCACTTTTGAATAAAACAGCAGCTAGAAAGCAGTTCTGCAGCCTGGCATATGAGCCAAGATGTATGGCAGGCCATGTCTGTCACTTGCGCATCATAGCAGTAATACAGCATTTCTGCCAGCTCCTTTGCTGCAAAAACCAGAGATCGGGCTCCTTCCTGGCACCCGTTCCTCTCACAGACATAGGAGGTTGCTTCTGTTGCTGCAGAGAGGCAAATGCACAAGGTGCCAGATCAGAATATTTGGCCCTTTTCCTGAATCTTTATAAACCATATCTGAATCTGAAATTTTATTTTGCTTCAGGAAAAAGGACTGATGTTTGGAATCCAGGACACAAATTTCCCTGTTATGTGTCAGGTTTTATTTCCGGATGAATCAAGATAGTGGTTTGATATATTACACAATTATCCTCTTTTTTTTTTTCCCCCATCATCCTTGAGGGCTCAGAACTAGAGGAAAAATCTTGACAGACACTTCTTTGCACCCACTTAGCTCCATCAAGAGTCTCCGTGAGTAGTTTGCAAGTTTAAGTCCAACCTTTGAATTTAGAACACCAGCAATTGATTGACCTGGAATAAGATAGCAAGTAGTAGTGAAGACTGCTGACAGTGTATGCCCTGAGCCCTTGGTCTGTGGCCTAGAAACAGCTGTCACTGCTGCATATACGTCTAAGGTCCCGCCGGCGCTGTGGGCACGATTCAGCCAGAAGCTTTCCTCCACCAAGATCCTTAATGGTGCTGAAGGAAACAGAACCCTGGAATATGACCTGTAATGGTGCTGGCAGAACTACAGAGATGCTACATTTGGAGTAGCAATGGTGGTTTGTTGTTTTGTTAACACGTATTTGCCTTTTGGATAAACTCATGTTGGAGGTTATGTGCATTTTGCAAAACTAATGTAAATAACTTTAGTAAACTCTCTCATTGAGCGTCTCCCCCCTCCCCCCAAACTAATGCTTTTATTAAAAAGGGGGCAAAAATATTGTTATTTTATATATATACTGGAGTCACTTTTAATGATCAGGTAAATTTTCAGACTTCTAATTCAAACCAGTCATTAAACAAAGTGAGATTATAGTCAGCACTCTGGCAAGTGGACACTTGCTATAATAATACAGTCTTGATTTCTGATTTATCTTTCGTATTGGGTAGAAATGTTCTTAGAGAAAACTATTTTCCAGAACTTCAATTATCGAAATATAGCCATTGCTTCTGATTACAAATGATTGTGCTGTGATTAGAACATTTTAATTTTTTTTAACTAGGCACTTGGGTCACACAGTGTAGAAGTTAGCATATGAGGTAAGGTCTCTTACTGTCTTTGAAGTCTCTGCTGGCTTGATGCATTCTGATCTTAGATCAATCTATTAGTCCACTTGCTTTATGAAATGCCTGTTTAAAACTGCTTTTCCAGAAGAATAAGGGGTTACGTTGCATAATTTTCCATTACATTTTCTGTTGTGCCAATTTAGACATGATTTATCTGTAGGTGTTATCTCCAGATGGGATGGCTCAGCCCTACAGATCAGGTGTAATATGTAAAAACAAAAGTTAAAAAAAAAAAAGAAATAAAAGATCCTCAACCAATACTCCAGAAATTGTAAGATTAGACTGAGATTAGGGGAAAAAAGCACACCCAAAAATCAAATAGATAAAGGATTTCTAATCATTTTTATGTGCAGGAAAGCTTTTTCCTTTGGAAAGTTTAACCAATTTCCTCAAGCATAAAATTACTTCGATCCTATTGGAAGAGTTCTGCTTATGTGGGCAGCTATTCCATTTTCCTGGTTTCCCAAATTCTGTGCAAATTATTTTCTGTTCCCATAAAATTCTGCAGTTGATTCCCCTCACAGGTGTTTATATCTGCTTTCCCAGCATTTGCCAAGATTCATCTCACTCTTTCACCTGCCAGAGCTGATGCTACAGAAGTAGATTAAATGAGAGCATTATCCACAGGAGATGGGCAGCTCTGCCTTCTCCTCCACCACTCAGGTATTTCCATATTCTTGAAGGACTGACATGTGTCGCTCTCTACAGTAGCACTAGTAAAGTGCTCTAGGAAGAAAAAAAACTTAGAAGGCAGCCTTTCAGATTGGATTCTCCTTCTACAAATGACAAATTTCTGAGGGAAAGTCTAAAGAACTTAACATATGTTTACCCTCCCTTCTAAAACAAACTTCTGAATGTGGAAGGCAAGAAATACTGGCAATTTAATTTCAAAGCTTTTCAAAAATCCCTTAAATTATTCTTCTTTCCTTGGTAAAATGACCCGAAGTGATTAATTTCAAGGTGTTTTTATATTAACCTGTATCTTCCCTGGTGGAATGTTACCCTTGAGGAGGAAGGTGATAAAGGGATTAAAGTAGAGATTTCCAGTATGTCAGGCATTGTGGCCAGACAACAGTGCTCACTGTGCACCGAGGATCCCACTGGTCCTGCAATGCTCTGAAAATCTTCACAGTCCTGTCTGGGACTTGTAGCCTGACCGTAGGGGGAGACCACAAGGTAGAAATACAGGACTCATAAGGCAATAAAGAAAACATTCTGCTTAGGATCAAAACTGGCTGAAATGAACTACTTTATTGTGAGCTTTCTGATGGAAAATGAAAAATTTGCCAGGATGAACTGCACTTGGTATGAAGAGCTTGTTGCATCAGTAAATCGTTTCAGCAGAACATCTCAGCTGGCTCTACTCACATCTGCTATACACATTTTCTCTATTTTCCTGAAACATAAAGTCAACTCTTTATAAGGAGATGGACTTCTCACTGTGCACAGGTGTTCTGGAGGACAGCTGGAAGATGAATGGCAACATTTCTGCCATTGATAATGGCAAAAATTGTCAAAAAATGGTGATTACATGTTGAGCCCTTTGGTCTATGTTTAGGTTTATATTTGGTCTATATTTAGGTACATTAATGCAGAATCCAATTTTCTGTATATGCTGCATGACCATTAAGTAGCTTTTACTAAGGCCTCAGGCATGGGTTTCATTGAAAGGTTGTTCTAGTTTGTTTTTACTTTTCTTCAGGTCACAAAGAATCCCTGCTTGAAAAAACCCCACTGTTTTTCTCATCACAGTGAGCAATTGTTTACTACCATCCATTGCAGATGAAGTTACATTACCGTAACTGATAATACAGTGAGTCATCACACACATTATAAAATTTATTAAACAGAAGTGTTACTTTCTTCATTGTCAGAACTCTTCTTGAAACCGGAATAGAAATAAGAGGTATTTTTACTACATTGCAGGGGGTTGGTGTTTTTTTTTAATTGTAGCTGCTAATTTTAATGACCAAAGTCCTTTTTGCAGTACAGTTAACACTTGTTAGCCTTGGTGATCTAACCCAGCTGTGTGAGAATGAACTGGGTGTTACCAACAGATGTGCTCAACAGTGGAGTTACCGGAATTTAGATACAAAAATATTCACATTATCCAGGCGCAAAAGAGTTCAAATTTCATGGCAGATTGTTCAGATTCACAATTAGCACAACCACAACTATTCGCCTGAAAACTAGAGAGAAAGAGTTTCTAAATTTGATGCATTATTTTGTAAGGGTTTTTTAGAGAATGGTTCTTAATATGGCAAAAGTAAATGTATCAAATCTACTTGCATGTACATGGACTGATATAATACGGCTTCAGAAATAATAACTAAATGTACCAAATGCAGAATTTAATACCCTGACAAGGCCTTCTTTCATCTCGAACTGAGGCTATGTTTGTCACTTCTGCTCTTTTTCAAGCAAAAAATAGATCTGTACATCTTCTTATTCAGCTGTACCAGAAGCAAAGCACAGATGCGGCTCTGTGTAGGGCTTCTCTCCAGTGCAGGTTGTTAGTATTCAGAAAGGAGAACTAGAATTTAGAAAGAGTTTATTTCTTTTGACAAGGCAAGCTGATAAGAAACATTCCAGCGAAGGAAACACAAAAAAATGAATGAAGGAGAAAAGATTAGATGGTGACATTTTATCACTGAAAGCAGCACATTTCTACAGAGTAGCTATTTTCATTAAGTTACACCCAAATAAGAACTGCTATTAACAAAAGCACTGGAAGTTTAATTAAAGGCTACAGAGAGTTTAGTTTAACAAAAGTGCTATGCAGTTTTTCTAAAGTCCCAGGAGCAGTGATCTGGGAGGAGTTCTACTGATGAAGGGAAGGGAGAGCTGTGCAGAAGCACCTCTCATCTGCATTGTAAAATCACAATGCATCCGCTTCAGAAATGGAGCCTTGCAATAGCAGAAATAGGAACAAACAGCAGAAGAGGGAATAACCCGAGCATTTATTGAGCAGGAATGAGTGCTTCAGTTGCATTTGCTTTAAATGTTAGAATACTGACTTCAAAAGAGGAGACTGGTGTTTCAGCAGACCTGAGCTTCCCAAGACATGGCTGTTTACTACATCGCTTTTGCTGCCAGTAAAGTACCCAGATGCTGACAGGAACTAATGTTTCCTGAGCAAATACACGTTGTTGACACAATGAATGCCTCATGGACTAGCAAGAGTGGTAAGCACACTGGCAGGCATAAGCTTCTTTATTAGAGCATATACATATTTATGCCTCCAA